>PISX010012427.1:0-60763 GCA_004024625.1 Mellivora capensis | reverse complement strand
CCATAAGTGACTCTTAATCTCACAAAACAAACTGAGGGTTGCTGGGGGGAGGGGGTTGGGAAAGGGGGGTGGGGTAATGGACATTGGGGAGGGTATGTGCTATGGTTAGTGCTGTGAAGTGTGTAAACCTGGCGATTCACAGACATGTACCCCTGGGGATAAAAATATGTTTATAAAAAAATAAAAATTAAAAAAAAAATTAAAAAAATAAAAAAAATACATTTGGGATAGAGAAAAGATGGCATATGTTAGATTTCATGAAACAAATTCTAAGAGAGGAGAGACAACACCTGCCCAAAAGAAGGATTAGGGAAAGATAGGATTATCATAACAGGTGCTAGACTTTAAATGTGCCACACCAATGTGCCTTTCCAGTTGGTCAAGGTTATAAAAAAAAAATGGAATAGATAAGAAAGCTAGAAAGAAAAGTGGGTCTGGCAGAGTAAAGATGGACTCTAAACAGCAAGAACATCGTTTTTGGAAGGCACTCTGTGAAAGGAGACTGTTGCCATCCCTAATTATGAAAAAGTGTCTGGAAATAAATTTGTCAGAAAGGATACATAACTAAAAATGAAGACAAAAAAGAAGAAAATAAAGTACTGAATTTTGTTTCTAAAAATCCTTTTACAATAATTTAAAAATAGATGAAATATACTTTATAATATAAACTTTTTTTCCATTAATAAATTTATTATAACAACTGACAACCCATATTCCAGGGACTATGTAGTACTGGTAATTATCATAATACATCAATGAGGTAGGAATTATCTCAACTCAATCATCTCATGTTAATTTACAGATGATAAACTCAGGTTCATTTACATCATTTGCTCAAATCATATGATTAGCAAATGGTAAGAGATAGGCTTCCTACTTTCATCTTCCTGACCATTCATCAGATCTGCAGGTTATCTTGGTGAACTTCATCATATGATTTGATTTTTTTTTGTTTTTTTTTCAAAGTTTTTATTTAAATTCCAGTTACTTAACATACCATGTAATATTAGTTGCAGGTGTAGAATTTAGTGAGTCATAACTTACATACAACCCCCAGTGCTCATCACAAGTGCCCTCCTGAATACCCATCACCCATTTAACCTTGTGATTTTAAACCAGAAACCTTCCAAAGGAGATGTTGGTTAGCACAATTAGAGCTCAAGAGATTACTCTATGTTCCTGCCTTTAAATATTATTTTCCCCCAGAGGACAACCAAAAATTGCTTAAGTTGTAGTGTTCAAATCAATGTAATTCGTTCACAGATATTATTGAAGAGTGTGCTTATTTTTTAACTTACATAGTTTTGACCTAATGTTTTTGTTGCTATATTTTAGAAATTCAGACAAGACAGTTTCAATTTATGTTGTCTTTAGTACGATATCCCTGGTTCCTACATAGCTTCCTGGGAAAATAATGACTTTGGAGGATAGGTTTATGTACATTTTCATGAAGACTTCAGGGAACACTTCATCAATCTATTTGTTGAGGTGACAACTGGGTTAGATTAATTGGATAATGATTTAATCCTGCATTCCAATGTTTTCTCAATGGCAATTTTTTTTCCTCTAAAGTCATTCTACTCACTCAGTTGTCAAGTGATGACAGAATATACACAATAAGGTACTATATGTTCTTAAGCCACAATTATTTTTAATTCAAAATGTCTCCCTTCATCCCCATCCCCAGATGCACATCAACATTGAAATTTCCATCATCTTTTGAAGAAAATATGAGTATTCCCTTGTCAATGTTTCTAGTTTTTATTATGCATAAGACTCAGCAAGCTTCCAGCATTCTAATTCCAATAGGGATAAAGCATACACACAAACATACACACACACATTGCTGTGTTTTATAATGAAATATCAACTACAATATTCACATACTATTACTATAAAACCATAAAAAAACTCACTTTGGGTTCATATGGTATAGCCCATTGAACCAGAGTTCAAAGTTCAGTTGCAATTCAGAAATGTGTGCATATTTTTCAATTTCTTTTACAGGACCACTGACAGCTAATATTAGGGTTAACCATTACTTTTACTATTTAATACCAATAAAATTTGGAATCATATTTTACAAATTGGCATGTGTTTAATGTAATGCTTATTAAATTAATGTTAATCTGTACCTCGTTATTTTATCTTCATAGAATGTTATTGTGAATAGGATTATAGTGTCTAAAATAATTTGGTGAATAAAAATGCTACCAGAAATATAAACAAAAATAAAAACTAAAAACTACATTTTATTTACTAAAATAACCATTTAATTGCAGCTTACATTGTTTGTAAATATCTTCACAATTTGTAGGTTTTCTCTTTTTTATGTACTCTTAAGAAACATCATATAAAAAAAGGATCAGGTACATTTATTATATTCATTATTGAGAAGAAAAATGTGGCATTGTTAAATGAAGAAAAAGTAAGTATAAGTAGAAGGGGATGCCCAGTGTTGAGGATGAGGAATCCATGCCTACTCTTTGGTTGATAATACAGGCTCTACATAAACAATCAACTTTATTTTAATCCTTCTGTCCTTGAGGAAATGATGTTCTTCTTTGTGTTTAAGGCCATTTTTTCTATCTGTGTTTTAGGCTCCTATACATTTTTAAAAAAAATTTCCTTTGGGGCACCTGGGTAGCTCAGTGGGTTAAAGCCTCTGCCTTCGGCTCAGGTCATGATCTCAGGGTCCTGGGATCGAGCCCCGCATTGGGCTCTCTGCTCAGCAGGGAGCCTGCTTCCCCCTCTCTGCCTGCCTCTCTGCCTACTTGTGATCTCTGGCTGTCAAATAAATAAATAAAATCTTAAAAATAAAATAAAATGAAATAAATTAAAAAATAAAAAATTTCCTCTGCAGTTATGCCATCTGTAATCCACAATCTATTGTATTTTCAATACTTCCCTCCCTTTAGCTGTTTTCATCAAAATACCAAAATGCTTGATATTCTTCTATCATCAAAATAATACTCATTCAAGGGGCACTTGGGTGGCTCAGTCAGTTAAGCAGTCGACCCTAGATTTCAGCTCAGGTCTTAATCTCAGGGTCATGAGTTCAAGCCCCACATTGGACTCTATACTGGATGTAAAGCCTACTTAAAAATGAATAAAAAAATAATAATCCTCCTTCATACCTACATCCCTATAGTCATCAGATATCGTTCAAGCTCTGGTCTTACATTAACAGCCACTCTTCTAGAAAGATAAGTCCTTTTCTCTTGGTATGTTTTAATACCTTATTCAAAATTGTATTTGTTTAACTCTGTCTACTATTCCTATCCAGTTAGAATTTCCACATTGAGAAAATCATGAGAGTAGAGATATAGATTTGAAAATCACCAGAATTTAAATAACTGTTGGAGCTACGTGAGGGTAAAGTGTCTTATAGGGATTATGTCTGTCATGAAAAGTCAGGGGAGAAAGTGTTAAACTCAAAGTGCATGAGGTTTCAGAAAAATAAGGCAGAAAACTTGAACAAGCATGGCTGGCTTGAGAATTTACAAGAAAAGTAGGACAAAGTACTAGAACACTGGGAGATCAGACTTACAAAGGAAAGATTGATCAGAGATCTAAAATGTCCTATGAAAGAAAGGCTATGCACGATAGACTGCACCAACATGAATTCACAGTAAGCTTGTTGATCGAGGGCTCAGTGGAAGGTGGGGGAGAAATGAGATTATATTGCTTTGCAATGTGAATAAATGGGCCCTGCAGAAGCAGACACAATAGTTTCATGTTTCTATTTCAAGGAATCTGGCCATGATAGAAAGTTACAGAATAATAGCTTTGGCATATGGGCTTAAGGCAAAATTGTGTTTTATAATAATAACATTTCTTTAGATTAGCATAGCATAAAGGTATGCATATCACACACAATGTATCTTCACATTACTTTAGCAGTTTTCTAGTATTTTATTTAGCTTTGTTTTTTCATTTTTCAGCTTGTTCACTTTCTCCAGGAATTGGTATGTTAATGTCACTATTTTGGAAAAAAATATTCCAACTGAATCTAAGTTTTCTATTCTTTGCAGCTAATTTTGTTTTTTTTTTCCCTCTCTTCTTATATATCACTAGTATTTTATTTTTCAAATATTATTATTTTTTAATTTTATTTTTTTCAGTGTTCCAAAATTCATTGGTTATGTAACACACTCAGTGTTCCATGCTCAAATATTATTTAGTAGAAATTTTCCTAAGCCTGGTAATTTAATTATATTTAGTCTCCAAATTCAAACTCAGTAATATACATATATACATAAATGGACATACTTCACATTTATAATTACATGCTTTGTTTCAAACTGAAAATGTTTGCATTATCCAGGTAGGCAAAACCATATAGAATTAAAATCTATTTAAAATGTGTACAAATAAGCCTAAGTAATCAACACATATTCTAAATATAAATTTATGAAAGCAACTCAGCCATTCAGTTTTGCACTTATTAGGTTGTCAAAAGATGCTGATTTTTAGGCATATGAGATTAACTTTTAGTCAATTACTGTTTGTTTTAAATATTTTATCTATTTATTTGTGTGTGAGAGAGAGAAAGCCTGAGAAGAGGAGCAGAGGGAAAGGGAGAAGAAGGCTCCCTGCCGAACAGGGAGCCTACCCTGGAGCTTGATCTCAGGACCCTGAGATCGTGACCTGAGCTGAAGGCAGATGCTTAACCGTTTAACCAGCTGAGCCATCCAGGGACCCCTGTTTGTTAAACATTTTATTTTTGTGGAATCTCTACACCCAACGTTGGGCTCAAACTCACAACTTCAAGATCAAGAGTCACATGCTCCAATGACTGTGCCAACCACGCGCCCCTCAATTATTCTTTTAATGGTGGAAGGACTCATATATTCTAACTATTGCAATATTATGACATTGTGGTTTGAATAAAGATTAACAAGCTCAAATTCCTGGGACACCTGGTGTCTCAGTCAATAAACATCTGCCTTTGGCTCACGTCATGATCCCAGGGTCCTGAGATCAAGCCCCGTATTGGGCTCCCTGCTCGGCAGGAAGCCTGCTTCTCCCTCTTCCACTACCCCTGGTCGTGTTCCCTCTCTGTCAAATAAATGAATAAAATTTAAAAAAAAAAGCTCAAATTCCTATTTCCACCTAAGATTTTACATTATATATACAATACTTCTACACAATAATTGATAGTCACTAGCAGAATCTTTCAAGAACAAGAAAGTTTTGGTAGCTTAAAATTTTAGCAGGGTAGACTTGAATCACAAGGTTTTTGTAAGAGCTGATTTTTCAATGGACTCAAAATTTTCTAAATGTTAACATTGTTATGGGTAATTCATATGTTTGGAAAGAACAGCCTTACTATATAGTCTTTTTATTGAATCACTGATTCATGAACAAACATAAAGCACTTGCACATTAACAATTCTAACACTAAAGTCCCACAAATAATTATTATATTTCAATTATAAATTTCAGAAGTCAAGTGGAACATAGTTTATTGGATTTACCTTTGCTAATGATAAAATTTTTAATAGAAATAGAAAAGTGGAAAAAAAAACTTTAAACCATTTTAAAACATTCACTGAGTTAATTAAAAGATTTATTCAATAAAATTAAGAACATTACTTAGAGCCATATATGCAAAATGAAGCCTGCTTACTTAGTAACTAATATATTGTTCTTGCCTCAGCAGACAAGTCTCAGATTAGCCATTTCTATTACTAAAATATACGTCAACTCACATACAGGATGAATAAAAATGTTCAAAGCAAATATAATTTTAGTTTTTTAGACCATTCAACTTTCCATGAAAATAATATGAAAAAAATAATGGCTAAATTTTAAAAATTGTTAGAATTCTCACTCATTTTTTAGTGTAGGTAGTATTTTTTAAATGCACAAAAATTAATTTTAGCAAAATAAAAAAGAAATTGATACTTCATTGTTTTTGAAAACTGACTGCAATTACGGAAAGTAATTCTAGTTTCAGTTTTAGAAGGAACAAGCTGTCCACAAGATTAGAGAATAATGGTAGAAATAATTTTAAAATCAATATCACTTCTTGGCAGGTTACAGAAATGCTAGGTTCTTTCCCTTCTTCTATCCATCTCTCCCTCTGGGAATCTTGCTTTCCATAATGACTCTGGTTCCACCTGTGATTTGCTTTGTCTAAGGGGATATTCATAGAAATGAATATACAGGCTTGCTTCATTCATTTTGGTAAAATGTCCACCAAATAAGCCAGTCTGAATATTGATAGTCTGGCAATTATCCTTTCAAGTAAAAATTAGATCCCATGGGAAAATTTGCCTAGTTCAGCCCACAACTCAAACAAACCATCACATATGTGCTTATCCTTGATGTGCCACACTTCAGTGTGCAGTAGATGTTTTTATGTGTACTTGCATTTTACGTCAGAGTATTTTAAAACATTGGGTGCTCAGGGTCAAGATCTAATAATTTTAGTGATGTTTACTGCTTCTTCAATGAAAAAGTCATACTGGCTTTTAGTTTTCTTCCAATGAGAGAGTGGTGAAGAGTACTCCTGGTGCTATTTGGTGGCACTGCCTTGGTCTGAGTTAATGTGCCAGCAGATTTACTCACCACTGATTTTGCACCATCAGTGCAACTACGAATACAGTAAAATAATAATAACAATGCTTTAAAAAAGAATTTTTTATTTGAGAGAGCAGAGGGGGAGGGGCAGAGGGAGAAGCAGATACCCCACTGAGCAGGGAGCCAGATGGATCCCAGGACCCTGGGGTCATGACTTGAGTTGAAGGCAGACACTTCACTGACTGAGTTAAGCAGATGCCCCAAGAATAATAATTCTTAATGTCTTTATGAAAATAGTTTTGATTTCAGGGTGCCTGTGTGGCTCATTGGTTAAGCAGCCAATTCTTGATTTCAGCTCAGGTCATGATCTCTGGGTCCTGGGATCAAGCCCTGCTCAGAGGGTATTCTGCTTGGGATTCTGTGTCTCCCTCACCCTCTGCCCCTTTCCCTCTCTTTCTCTCCCCCTTACTCTCTCAAGTAAATAAATAAATAAATCCTTCAAGAAAATAAGAAAAAAAATTGTTTTGGTTTCAGGACCCCTTGAAAGGTCTTAGGGTATCCCAGATGTCCAAGCATCACTTCTGGGAATTGCTAGATTCAAGAACCACTTCTAAGAAACAGTGGAAGACAAGGGACATGAAGCCGCTCTGAGGGGGGCAGAATTGGAACCTAGTCACGAAAAATCCATGCTTCCATACTGGGAAAGCCTAGCCATCCTGATCTGAGGAATTTTAGAATAGCTATGGCCCAGTGATTCCTCTGATTCTCACCATCCTGTCACTTTTCCAGTGTGGGATAGGTCTATTCGATTTGATGACACTTTGGTGGTACTCAAAGGAGGTGACAGTGTTATGCTAGTGTGGGGCCCCTGAAAAGTTTGTGGCCAGAGGACCAGACTGTGGACTGTAATAGTGACCACAAGTTCTTTCTCTCCCTGTATCTACATCCTTTTGCCATGAACGTGGTCTTAGTCAGACTCTGGGCTTGAAAGTCTGTCTTGCTTTATCCAAAGGGATCAGAGTTAACAGCATCTAAGCAGTGGATTCAGCGTGAGGCTTGCCATCTTTCTTGTTTCTCTTGAGAACTTTGTGAATGATTTCAGGTGAAAGAGCCCAGGCACACATATTAGAGAATGAGAGATGTATGACCTAATTACCCCTACTGCTTTGGCTGAAAGTCAGCCAACCCCAACTGAGTGGCAGCTGACAACAGAAACATGAGTGGTACCAGAACAACTGCCCACCGGAGCCCAGTGAAATCGCTAATCCACAGAATCAGGAAGTAAGCAAATGACTCATGTTCTCTCCCACTAAATTATGCGGTACTTGTTACTAAACAAAAGGTGATGCGCACTTTACGTCAGTATTCAGTGTTCTTTATATCTGATTGCATTCCTCTTTTTTAAAAACATCCCTTCTTCTTGGATTATCCTCGCCTTGCCCTTCAGACCTAGTCTTACTCATTCAATTCCTTTAATGCTTTACATGTCATTAATGTAAAGAACTGACTAATATCTGTGACATGCTTTTTCACTTGGTGTTAGGCCTGTAAGAATTTTGGACATTGGCATATCTGTATCTATGTATTTCTTTTTTTATTCTTTTTTAAAAGATTTTATTTATTTATTTGACAGAGAGTGAGAGACCACAAGCAGGGGGAACAGTGGGGAGAGAGAGGGAGAAGCAGACTCCTGGCCAAGCAGGGAGCCCCATGCTCCCGGGCTCATGACCTGAGCTAAAGGCAGATGCCTAACCAAGAACATGATATAAATATCAACGTGAAGATGAGTTCCTTTAGCTTCTTGGCCACTCAAATGAATCTAAATGTAATAACAGTAAATCAAGCTGATTTACTGTAATGCTGATGTAAAGTTGATGGAGGACAACTGTCCTCCATCATTAAAAGTCATCTATTATTTTTTCACATTGCAGTTGATCATATTGCCATAGGCATTGCTCCCTTGTATTATATCATTTAAAAAAAATAAAGAAAATGGGATTTTTAGGCAAAACCACAGCACAGAGCTTGGCTGTTTTGCCTGATGCAGCCCCCTCCTAAGCAGACTCATCCCAATATTTGATAATTTTTCTCCCTTCATCTTTCCCACCTCACTTCAACCTCCCCCTCTCTCCAGGTTCTTGATCTTTCTTCCCCTCCCATTTCTGCTTTCCCCCTCCCCTTCTCCCTCTCCTTTCTCCCCTGTGCTTTTCCTATGCCTCCTCTTCAACTCCTTTGTAAAGATAGCTATCTGGATAGGTAGGTGGGTATTAAGTAACTGTCATCTATTCTTAGAAAGACTACTCTTCAGAGAATAAATAGAATACTTTCTATCTGAATGACCTTACATCTCCTAGTCAAAATACTAAAGCCATTTAATACAGAGCTTGTGTTCTATCTGCTCTTTTATTTTCTTTCTTTTGTATTCCTACAGTAAGTGCCTACAAGATATTTAGTAGGTAAAATGACTTTCATTTGCTAAATGCCATTTAACTTCAAGAAACTATTTCTTCCATGAAGGTTTCTAAATATTATAAATCAATAAAACCAGTATTCTTGTGTGTAAAGATGTAATGTAATACTTTCAAGACTATAATATGCTATACATTACAGTATAAATGTACATTATAAAATATATAAAGACATAGAAAACAATGACCAGCATACATAATATGCTGTACATAATACAAGTACTACATACTTGTAGTATTCAGGATTAGATTTAACTCTGAGAAACAGAAACCCCAAACTGACCATAAGACAAAACTCATCTCTCAAGTAAATGTATAGATAGCTACAGGTTAGCCAAGGAAGGTATAGTAATTTCTGTCCCCCAGAAAGCCCTCACACATGAAGATATTTTCTAGTTTATGGTCTGTCATCCCTAGTGTATAATCCTTGTCTTCATGATCCAAGGTAGCAATTAGATGTCAATCTATTATATTAATATTGCAAGATGCAGGATGGAGGAAGGGAAAAGAAGAAAAGGGACAAAGGATATATATCATCTCTAATTTAACAAAGGCTCCAAAGCTGTTCATCCAATATTCCTGATTTCTTTCTTTTTAGCATCTAAGTCTAGTCACATAGCCATGCCTGTTTTCACACACACACAAAAAAAAGAAAGAAAGAAAGAAAGAAAGAAATACAGTGTTTATTCTGAGAAACTACATGTAGAGCTAAAATTTGAGGTTCTAGTACTATAAGAAAGAATGATGACAGACATTGAGAGACTGCTGGTAGGTACTTATAGTATTCACTAAATTATACCAATTATTACTTACTTATAGCCTGAGAATGAGTTTAGGGGTAACAATAGAACACTGTAGAGAAAGTTATGTATATTATAGCTTCCTTCTAGTCCAGTTCTGGAAGGAGATATTTTACAATATGCTAGAAGTATCTGTACCTTACATAGATATGTTTATATCTATAATGGAAATTCTTTCAACTGCACTAAGAGTTTATACTTCCTTTCATATGAAGTATAAACATTAAAATTAATTTGGAATATACGCAAGGTTTCCAGAGAAAGAGAGAAAAAGAGAGATCTAGAAACCCATCACAATTATGTCATGTGCAATCAAAATTATTATAACTAACTAACTGACATGATTAAATAAACTACTGTAGGGGGAGGCAAGATGGTGGAGGAGTAGCAGACTGAAATGACATCAGATCCCAGGAGTTCAGGTAGGTAGGTATCAAACCATTCTAAACACCTACAAACTAAACAGAAGATAGAAGAGAAGAAGAGCATCAATTCTAGGAACAAAAAATCGACCACTTTCTGGAAGGTAGGATGTGTGGAGAAGTGAATATGAAGCTATGGGAAGATAGACTACAGGGGGAGGACCAGCTTCCTGCAAGAGGCGGAGCAGCAGAGCACAAAATCAGAACTTTTAGAAGTCTGCTCCACTGAGGGACATCACTCCAGAGGCTAAACAGAGGTGGAGCCCTTGCAGACAGTGTGGTCTCAGGTCCCATGGGGTCACAGGAAGACCAGGGGTGTCTGAGTGTGGAAGAGCTGTCAGGTATCAGAGCTGGGAAGCTGACTATAGAGACAGAGCTGAGGAGTGAGCTTTCAGATCAGGGTTACCTTAAACTGTGATCCACGGCACAGTCAGACCACTGCTTTTCAAGCAGGGACTCCTCAAGGAGCAGATCTGGGAAGACTCACCTTCCTCTTCCAGGAGAAGCAGCACAGCAGGGATCTGCTGGGTTTGGAGACTCCCAATGGGGCTGTGTGCCAGAGACAGAAATGCTTGGCCACGGGCCGGGTGAGCTTGTAGTATAGCTGGAGACCAGGGAGACAGGAGTGATTGACTGCTTATCTCTGAGGACGCACTGAGGAGTGGGGCCCTGAGCTCTCAGCTCTTCTAGGCCGGAGATTGGGAGGCCACAATTTTCATTCCCATCCTCCAAAGCAGTACAGAAAGTTTCAGGGAACAAAAGCTCCAAGGTGAACCTGAGCAGATTACTTAGCCCTGTCCCTGGCAAGGGTGGTGCAATTCTGCCTCAGGCAAAGACATTTGAGAATCACTACAACAGGCCCCTCCCCCAGAAGATCAACAAGAACATCCAGCCAAGACCAAGCTCACCAATGAAGAACAGCAGAACTCCAGAGCTAGGGGAAAGCAATGCATAGAAATCATGGCTTTTCCCCCATGATCCTTCTTAGACTTGCAAAGTTAAATTTTTTAAATTATATTTTTTCTAATTCTATTGTTTTAACTTTTCCACTTTCCTCTTTTAACTTTTTAAGCTAGTTTATCTTTACAATACCTTTCTAAAAAATAATTCTTTTTTAAATCTTCATTGCTATAGTCATATTTGATCCCTTCATTGTATTTAACCTTATTTTTTGTATACATATAGGTTTTTTTTTCCTAAGAAATTTTGGGATACAATTTCTTCTAATAAATCAAAATATACCCTAATCTAGCACATAGCTCTGTTCTAGTCTCCAGCCTGAGCATATTCCCTCCTCTTTTTTTTTTTTTTCTTTTTCAACCAACATATATTAATAAATTCTGTTTTTGGGATTTTTAAAAAAATTTTCATCTTTAGAGTCATATTCCATCCCTTCATCATGTTTACCCTTATATTTGTGTGTGTGTGTGTGTGTGTGTGTGTATGTGTGTGTATATATATATATATGTATATATATATATATATATATAAGTTTTTCTCTCCTTAAAATTTTGGGAGGTAGTTTCTTCTAAGAGACCAAAACACACCCAAAATCAAGTGAGTGGCTCTGATCTACACACCAGTCACACAATATTATTTTTTATTTTTTATTTTTATTTCTTTTTTTCCCCCTTTCTTCTCCCCCCTGGGTTTGGATCTCTTCTGATTTAGTTAGCATACATTTTTCTACGGTCTTTTCCACCATTTTAGTATTTTATTCTCTCATTTGTATATTCTTATCCGGGTTAAATGACAAGGAAGAAAAATTACCACAAAAAAACCCCCACACATACACCAAAAAAAAAACAAAAACAAGAGGCAGTACCAATGGCTAGGGACCTAATCAATATGGACATCCGTAATATGTCAGAACTAAAGTACAGAACGATGATTCTCAAGGTGCTAGCTGAGCTTGAAAAAGGGATGGAAGATATTAGAGAAACGCTTTCTGGAGATATAAAAGCCCTTTCTGGAGAAATAAAAGAACTAAAATCTAACCAATTAGAAATCAAAAAAGCTATTAATGAGGTGCAATCAAAAAGGGAGGCTTTTACTACTAGGATAAATGAGGCAGAACAGAGAATTATTGATATAGGAGACCAAATGACAGAGAATAAAGAAGCTGAGCAAAAGAGAGACAAACAACTACTGGACCATGAGGGGAGAATTCAAGAGATAAGTGATACCATAAGACAAAACAATATTAGAATAATTGGGATTCCAGAAGAAGAACAAAGAGACAGAGGGGGAGAAGATATATTGTAGTGAACTATAATACAGAATTTGCCAAAGAATATGGCAAAGGGAACAAGCATCAAAATACAGGAGGCAAAGAGAACCCCTGTCAAAATCAATAAACATAGGTCCACACCCCATCATCTTATAGTAAAACTTACAAATCTTAGTGACAAAGAGAAAATCCTGAAAGCAGCTCAGGACAAGAAGTCTGTAACATACAATGGTAGAAATATTAGATTGGCAGCAGACTTATCCACAGAGACCTGGCAGGCCAAAAAGAACTTGCATGATAGATTCAGAGCACTAAATGAGAAAAATGTGCAGCCAAAAATACTATATCCAGTGAGACTGGATTGAAAATAGAGGGAGAGATAAAAAGCTTCCAGGACAAATAAAAATTAGGAGAATTTGCAAACACCAAACCAGTCCTACAGGAAATATTGAAAGTGGTCCTGTAAGCAAAGAGAGAGCCTAAAAGTTCTAGACCAGAAAGGAAGAGAGAGACAATATACAGTAACAGTCACCTTACAGACAATACAATGGCACTAAATTAATATCTTTCAATAGTTACACTGAATGTAAGTGGGTTAAATACCCCAGTCAAAAGACACACAGTATCAGAATGGATAAAGAAAAAAAGACCCACTGATATGCTGTCTATAAGAAACTCATTTTAAACTCAAAGACACCTCCAGATTTAAAGTGAGGGGGTGAAAACAACTTACCATGTTAATGGACATCAAAAGAAAGCTGGGGTGGCAATCCTTATATCAGACAAATTAGATTTTAAGCCAAAGACTATAATAAGAGATGAGGAAGGACACTATATCATACTCAAAGGGTCTGTACAACAAGAAGATCTAACAATTTTAAATATCTATGCTCTTAACAGAGGGGCACCCAACTATATAAACCAATTAAAAACAAAATAAAAAACACATCAACAATAATATAATAATAGTAGACAACTTTAACACCCCCCTCACTGAAATGGAGAGATCATCCAAGCAAAAGCTCAACGAGGAAATAAAGGCCTTAAATGACACAGTGGACCAGATGGACATCACAGATATATTCAGAACATTCCATCCCAAAGCAACAGAATATACATTCTTCTCCAGTGCACATGGAACATTCTCCAGAATAGATCACATCCTGGGTCACAAATCAGGTCTCAACTGGTACCAAAAGATTGGGATCATTCCCTGCATATTTTCAGACCACAGTGCTCTGAAGTTAGAACTCAATCATAAGAGGAACACTGGAAAGAACCCAAATACATGGAGACTAAAGAGCATCCTACTAAAGAATTAATGTGTCAACCAGGAAATTGAAGAAGGAATAAAAAAATTCATGGAAACAAATGATAATGAAAACACAACGGTTCAAAATCTGTGGGACACAGCAAGGTGGTCCTGAGATGAAAGTATATAGTGATAGAAGCCTTTCTCAGGAAACAAGAAGGTCTAAAGTATACAACCTAGCCCTACACCTAAAGGAGCTGGAGAAAGAATAGCAAAGAAAGCATAAACCCAGCAAGAGAAGAGAAACCATAAAGATCAGAGCAGAAATAAATGAAATAGAAACCAAAAGAACAGTAGAATAGATCAACGAAACTCAGAGCTGGTTCTTTGAAAGAATTAATAAAATTGACGAGCCCCTGGCCAGACTTATCAAAAAGAAAAGAGAAAGGACCCAAATTAATACAAACATGAATGAAAAAGGAGAGATCACAACCAACACCAAAGAAATACAAACAATTTGAACATATTATGAGCAACTATACATCAGCAAATTTGACAATGGATGGAAATGGATGGAAGAAATGGATGCATTTCTAGAAATGTATAAACTACCAAAACTGAACCAGGGAAAAATAAAAAACCTGAACAGACCCATTACCAGTAAGGAGTTTGAAGCAGTCATCAAAAATCTGCCAACAAACAAAAGCCCAGGGCCAGATGGCTTCCCAGGGGAATTCTACCAAACAGTTAAAGAAGAATTAATACCTGTTCTCCTAAAACTGTTCCAAAAAGTATAAATGGAAGGAAAACTTCCAAACTCATTTAATGAGGCCAGCATTACCTTGATCCCAAAACCAGACAAAGGCCCCACCAAAAAAGAGAATTATGGATTGATATCCTTGATAAACACTGATGCAAAAGTTCTCACCGAAATACTAGTCAATAGGATCCAACGTATGTTAAAAGGATTATTCACCACAACCAAGTGGGATTTCTTCCTGGGCTGCAAGATTGGTTCAACATCTGCAAATCAACCCATGTGATGCAATACATTAATAAAGGAAAGAACAAGAATCACAGGATACTCCCAATGGGTGCTTTTGACAAAAAGCATTTGACAAATACAGCATCCTTTCTTGATCAAAACTTTTCACAGTGTAGGGATACAGGGTACAGACCTCAATATCATCAAAGCCACCTATGAAAAACCCACAGCAAATATCATTCTCAATGGGGAAAAACTGAGAACTTTTCCCCTAAGGTCAGGAACATGGCAGGGATATCCACTGTCACCACTACTATTCAACATAGTACTAGAAGTCCTAGTCTCAGCAATTAGACAACAAAAAGAAATAAAAGGCATCCAAATTGGCAAAGAAGTCACACCCTCACTCTTTGCAGATGAAATGATACTTTATGTGGAAAACCCAAAAGACTCCACTCCAAAACAGATAGAATTCATACAGGAATTCAGTAAAGTGACAGGATATAAAATCAATGCTCAGAAATCAGTTGCATTTCTATACACCAACAGCAAGACAGAAGAAAGAGAAATTAAGGAGTCAGTCCCATTTACAGTTGCACCAAAAACCATAAGATATCTAGGAATAAACCTAACCAAAGAGGCAAAGTATCTGTACTCAGAAAACTATAAAGTACTCATGAAAGAAACTGAGGAAGACACAAAGAAATGGAAAAATGTTCCATGCTCATGGATTGGAAGAAAAAATTTTGTGAAAAAGTCTGTGCTACCTAAAGAAATCTACACATTTAATGCAATCCTTATCAAAATACCATCGATTTTTTTTCAAAGAAATGAAACAAATGATCCTAAAATGTATACGGAATTAGAAAAGACACTGAAAGGCCAGAGGAATGTTGAAAACGAAAGTCAAAGTGGGTAGCATCACAATTCCAGACTTCAATCTCTATTACAAAGCTGTAATTATCAACACAGTATGGTGCTGGCACAAAAACACACACATAGTTCAATGGAATAGAATAGAGAGCCCAGAAATAGACCCTTAACTCTATGGCCAACTAATCTTCAACCAAGCAGGAAAGAATGTCCTATGAACAAAAGACAGCCTCTTCAACAAATGCTGTTGGGAAAAATTGGACAGCCACATGCAGAAGAATGAAACTGGACCACTTCCTTACACCACACACAAAAATAGACTCAAAACAGATGAAAGACCTCAACGTGAGACAAGAATCCATCAAAATCCTTGAGGAGAACACAGGCAGCTACATCTTTGACCTCAGCCACAGCAACTTCTTCCTAGAAACATCGCCAAAGGCAGGGGAAGCAAGGGCAAAAATGGACTATTGGGACTTCATCAAAATCAAAAGCTTTTGCACAGCAAAGGAAATAGTCAACAAAACCAAAAGACAACTGACAGAATGGGAGAAGAAATTCTCAAATGACATATTAGATAAAGGACTAGTATCCAAAATCTAGAAAGAACTTATCAAACTCAACACCCAATGAACAAATAATCCAATCAAGAAATGGGCAGAGGGCATGAATAGACATTTCAGCAAAGAAGACATCCACATGGCCAACAGACACATTAAAAAGTGCTCCATATCTTTTGGCATCAGGGAAATACAAATCAAAACCACAATGAGATATCACCTCACACCAGTCAGGATGGCTAAAATTAACAAGTCAGGAAAGGATAGATGTTGGCGAGGATGCAGAGAAAGGGGAACCCTCCTACACTGTTGGTGGGAATGCAAACTGGTGCAACCACTCTGGAAAACAACATGGAGGTTCCTCAAAAAGTTGAAAACAGAGCCAGCCTAGATCCAAGCAATTGCACTACTGGGTATTTACCTTAAAGATACAAATGTAGTGATCTGAAGGGGCACGTGCACCTGAAAATTTACAGCAGTAATGTCCACAATAGTCAAACTATGGAAAGAACCTAGATGTCTATCAACAAATGAATGGATAAAGAAGATGTGGTATATACATTCAATGGAATACTATGTAAACACCAAAAGAAATGAAATCTTGCCATTTGCAACAACGTGGATGGAACTAGAGCGTATAATGCTGAGCGAAATAAGTCAATCAGAGAGAGACAATTATCATATGATCTCCTTGATATGAGGAATTTGAGAGGCTGGGTAGGGGGCTTGGTGGGGTAGGGAAGGAAAAAATGAAATAAGGTGGGATCAGGAGGGGACAAACCATAAGAGACTCTCAATCTTACACAACAAACTGAGGGTTGTTGGGGGGAGAGGGGTTGTGGAGAGGGTGGTTGGGTAATGGACATTGGGGAAGGTATGTGCTATGGTGAGTGCTGTGAAGTGTGTAAGCCTGACAATTCATAAACATGTACCCCTGGGGTGAATAATACATTATATGTTAATAAAAATAATTAATAAAAAATTTTATAAAAATATTTTATAAAAATTTAATAAAAAAAATTATTTGTTCATACCTTTCTATGATGTTTATTATTTTCTTATTTTCTTTTCCCTTTCTCCTGTCAGTACCTTTATTATTTATTTTCATTGTGGTACTATGTATATCTAGTATTATATTCTTATTTAGTAGACACTCTGCAAACTAAACATGAATTTATTAGATCAAAGTAACAAAAACAATTTCTATAGAGATTACTCTTTTTTTGAAGTAGTGATATTTCATGGTAAATTATCCAAATTGAATCTACTTAATGTTGTAGTTTTTGCAACATTTAAATGTAGTTCTTCTGATAAATTTGCAATTTACTAAATTGTGTCCATGACATTGAAACAGTCACCATGTATAATTAATTGGACTGTTCAAAGTCATAGCATCTTTGAACGAGAGATGAAGATTATCCAAGTAATACTGATGAGATATTAATAATGAGATATTAAACACTGAAAGACACTAATAAGAACTCAGTGCAAAGATACTTCCAGAATTATCCCAGGGTAATACACTAGTTACAGTAACTACCATTTATCATGATAAAGATTGACTATTTTTACAATAGTTTTTTACAAATCTTCAAGATTCTTTTACTACTTAAGAAAGTACTTAAGATTCTTGCAGTCCTAGTGGGGAAGTGATTTTCTGCTAAATTAATTTGTTGGAAGTAATCTCCCGCTGACTTCCAGTGTACTCTTTGCATGCTCCAGAAACTATTTGAGGTGTTCAAATAGTGCTCCTGGTAATAATGGTGTTCACTCAAACCTCAGGAAGATCTCTTGAAGTTCATTGCTCATAGCAGAGAGATAAAAGAATTTTCAGTGATACATCTCTCAAGTAAATAGTAATAGGACCCTGGTGACTATCTTGTGCAAATTAAAAAGAAAAGAGAAAAAGAATACGTCATCACACATAAATATCAGGGTTTTGGAAAATGAATAAAAATTCACATCCATTTGAGTAGACTGAAATAAAAAAAAATTCATGGGAAGGTTTTAAAAGTCCAGTTTTAGAGGTGCCTGGGTATCTCAGTTGGTTAAGCACCTGACTTGATTTCAGCCCAGGTCATCATATCAAGGTGGTAAGATCAAGCCCTACCTTGGGATGGGCATGGAGACTGCTTAAGATTCTCTCCTTCACTCTCCCTCTGCCTCTGCACACCCTCTTGTGTCTCTCTCCCTCTCTAAAAAAAGTAAAACAAAAAATAAAATAAAAGTCCAGTTTTATTTAACTAGCATTTTTCCTTCTCAGTGTTTTTTTCTGAGTGCTGCAGTTATTGAAAATCAACTGCAAGACCACAGCTGTCTTTCCTCCTGTTTTTTTTTTTTTTGCATACGTTAACTCTGCACAGATACACTGCAATAAATTGTTACTAAGCAATTGAGAATCCCCACTTGGAATAAGTGGCTATCACACAGTAGAAATGATGGCAAATGGAATTGTTTACCATTGAATATAAAGGTGCAGCCAGCAATGATTTGGTTTTGTGCTTCTTGCCTATCAACAAGCTAAATTTAGGAACTGTTTTTTTTTTGTTTTGTTTTTTGTTTTTTTGGCAAGTACCTCACTTCCAAGCTCCTGTATTTTAAGCATTGTTTAGATATTTCTTTGTAGTATGTTGATTTTAAGTAAAAGAGAGTGAAAAATAAACATTTCCTGGCATATGAAAACATGACCTGTTTACATTAACAAAAAGGAACATACAATATTAGAAATATTCCTATGGATATATGCTTGCACTGCCCTGAAAATCACAGTTAATATAGTCTCCATAGTTTTGCCTTTTCTGGAATGTCATATTACTAGAATCCCACTGTGAATTCTTTTCAGATTGGCCTCTTTCACTTGGTAATATGTGTCCAAATTTCTTCCATGTCTTTTCATGACTTGTGAGCTCATTTCCTTTTAGCCTTAATATTTCATTGTCTGAAAGTACCACAGTTTGTTTATCCATTCTCCTACTGACAGATCTCTTGGCTGCTTCCCTCTTTTGGCAACTATCAATAACGCTACCCTAAGCACCTGTGTGCAGGATTTTGTGTAGACATGCATTTTCAGCCCTTTTGGATAAATACCAAGGAGCAGGATTGCTGGATCATACAATCAGTCTGATTATTTTTGTAAGAAATTTCCAAACTTTCTTTCAAATGGCTGTGCCATTTTGCATTCCCATCAGCAATGAATGAGACTTCATGTTTTTCCACATCCACACCAGAATTTGGTGGTGTCAGTATTCCAGATTTTAGCCATTCAAACAGGTACATAGTAGTATGTTACTGCTGTTTTAATTGACTACATTTTCAAAAATATTTTAATAGAAAGATACAAGATGTTTGACAAGCAATATATACTTTACATTTTCTAATATGGAGAAAAATATATTTTTTATATCGCTTATGTTGGTCTCTATCCCTATGCTTAAATTTCTTCTTCCATTCTTTTCTTTTTATACTCTCATTGATTAGCTTTGTTTTGAAGCCCAGCTCTTGAATAAGCTCAGGTTTTCACCTTTTTTCAATAAAAGCTTTTTTTTCATTATCACACATTCAAATCTCATTCATTATCATTCTGCTATATGTTTGTGCAATCATTCATTAGTTCAACACACATTTATTCAATGCCCAGTTAGTAGATGATACAATATCAGAAATATTAAAGCTCAAATGAATGCATTCTTTATTTAAGGAATTCATAATCTGACAAATTCAACAGATATGTAAAGGAAAAATCACAGTATAATATGGTAAGTAATATAACAATAAAATTTTAAAATAAAAATAATAGCTAATCCAGTGTACTGTTAGTGATCCCTTATCATATCACAAAAGCTGTACAGAGTATTTAATATATATATTTTAAGCTTTAAAACAAAGCTATAAAATAAGTTATATAGTAGCATTTATTTTGCAAATGAACAGTAAGAAAATTAAGTACTTTGCTAAGGAAACTCAGAACTTACTAGGTGGGAAGGAACTCAAATGCAGTTTGACCACAGTGTAGATATCCTTTAGCTAATGGATGTGCACGTTTTATCTTTTGGAAGTGATTTTTTTGATATAATGAGTTGAGCATGAGTATAACTCAGATTTTGGAATTACAACCTTTGAAACCTAAAATGAAACTTAAATAACATTTAGTTCTGTCTCTTGTAATCTGTTTCCACAACTAGACTATGTATTCTATATGTTCTAAGTTTTTCAGGTCACCAATCATTTCTCCTGGATATAAGTATATCAAGCCTTAGAAAAATCCTTTATAGTAAGCTTGCAATAAATGCCTCTCAAAGGACTAAGGAATTAAAAGAGTGCATCAGAAATGACCCCATTTCTATGTATAAAGCTACTGAAAATATACAGTCTCTATGAAATGTTAAGATTTGTTGAAATATGGACATATTAGACAGAATTTGGGGAAATAATGGGGAGAAGAAGAAAAGGCACAGTCAAATCAGATGAAAATTTTTCCTCAAATCATTATAGTCTGGGTGTCTTAGAGTTTGGCATTTATCAGGAATATCCCTACATATATTTTCTCTACAAATACCCTTATATTGACATATTAAAATATACACCTAATACAAATTTCCTCCTCCATTTTAATTTCCTTTCCATTCCTACACTGATGTACTTTTCCACTGACTTACTAGATATTTCCATTTGGGTATGCTATAGGAGCATTAAATAAAACATATTCAAAATAGACCTCATCATCTTACTCCCCAAATGATCTTTTTCCTCTATTCTTTTTGGTTAAATAGGATAATCATCAATACAATCTATCATAATACCATCTCATATTCCTTGCATCCTGTCATTATTTTAGCTATATAATATCATGGATTATACATAATGTCACTTAATAGAAGATTTATTATCTAAACTTATTCACACTTCTAATTCCATTGCCCACCTTAAAATTACATATTTCATGACTGTAAATATAATCGGGGTTTCTGAAATAATATGCAGAGAATTTCATGATGGGAACTATGGTGTAAGAATTCCCACTGGAAAAGGAGAAAGAGAAAGAAGAGTAGGGCAAGGACAGGAAGAAATAGAGGGGCTGCGGGAGGAAGAGGGAGGGTTGAGAAGAAGGAGAAGGGAAAAAAAAGAGAAGAAAAAGAAAGGTTTTCTATGGTTAAAAAAGTTTAGGGGAATAATTCTTAGTTAAGTTGTTCTCCAAGATTTGCATTACCCAAGATTCCAATAAACCAAGGTGCCAATAATTTTACCTCAAATATACTCAAGGTTCCAATAACTCTTAGCACATAGAAATTTATCTTTGTCAAACCTAGCTTTCCCAAATACATCGGAACATAAAAATCATCTTCTTTTGTCATAAAGATTACTTAATGCAATACTTGTTTGGAATTGATGATAGCTCAATCCCTAAACTGTTTGTTTGTTACTCCATAAATTTTTTAAAGGTAGTAAAATCCCTTTGAATATCTAGTAACTAGCAGAGTGCATGGCAAATTAGGTGTACCTGTCTTTACATAGAAATGTCCTAATATTCATTCTAAGCTAAATATAAAAATCACTTCCTCCTGAAAGCTTTCTCAGAACCATCAGACCTAGTCAGGACTTCAGTCTCATGTGCTTTTCTTAGACTTCGCACTGTCTTTCCAGAATCTCACTGAACAATTAATTATAGCATTATTATCATCATTTCCCCCTAGAGATACCAATTCTGAAAAAATGATCATTCCATTCACATCACTTAGAACAGTTCACAGGATTTAGCAGATGCTCAATTTAAAAAAAAAAAGTCACTGATCGAATAGAGACATTGAAGCTCAGAGAGCTGATATGATTGTGCCCAACAGAAACTACTAAATGAGTAGCAAGTTTAAGCAAGATTCCAGATCTAAACCATAGCTCACAACTCTTTGTTCTAGACTTACACTTTCAATACAGTAACAACAAGACATTTCTGGCTAGCTGAACCTGAACTTAAATTCAATTAAATATAATTAAAATTTTAGGATTGTATACATACAAGGCATATTTCAAATGCTCAACATCTCAAATAGCCAATGACTCGCATACTGGAGAGTGCAGAATTTTTCCATCTTTACAGAAAATCCTACCAGATAGCACTGCTCATGCTTGATTTTATCAAAAAACTCTGATACAAACCCAGTAGATTACTACTCTCCTGAAACTGAAATATATATCTACCATATTACTGTATCTAGCTAGGAATTCTATATTTTTTTAAAGATTTATTTATTTATTTTGGAGAGGGAGGGGAAGAGGAAGAGGGAGAGAGAATCCTCAGGCAGACTCCTTGTTGAGCATGGAGCCTGACAGACAGCTCAAACCAAGGACCCTGAGATCCTAACCTGAGCTGATATCAAGAGTCAGATGTTTAACTGAGAGCCACGCAGTTTCCACAGGAATTCTTTATTTTTAAAGAGAGTTAGTACTTTTTTAAAAATCTGCAAATATGGGACGCCTGGGTGGCTCAGTTGGTTAAGCGGCTGCCTTCGGCTCAGGTCATGATCCCAGCGTCCTGGGATCGAGTCCCACATCGGGCTCCTTGGTCGGCAGGGAGCCTGCTTCTCCCTCTGCCTCTGCCTGCCACTCTGTCTGCCTGTGCTTGCTCATTCTCTCTCTCTCTCTCTCTGACAAATAAATAAATAAAATCTTAAAAATAAAAATTAAAAAAAAAAAATCTGCAAATACACCAAAAATAACACGTGAGTAGTAAGTTTGAATCTAGTAGTCTTGCTATTCTGCTTAAAAATAGTATAAATATGGTAATGTAAAAATGACAATGAATCTCTGATTTTTTTTTAATTTTTATTTTTTTTTATAAATGTATAATGTATTTTTATCCCCAGGGGTACATGTCTGTGAATCACCAGGTTTAAACACTTCACAGCACTAACCATAGCACATACCCTCCCCAATGTCCATTACCCCATCCCCCTCTCCTGGACCCCTCCTCCCAGCAACCCTCAGTTTGTTTTGTGAGATTAAGAATCACTCATGGTTTGTCTCCCCCAATCCCATCTTGTTTCTTTTATTCTTTTCCTATCCCCCAAAACCCCCATGTTGCATCTCCACTTCCTCATATCAGGGAGATCATATGATAGTTGTCTTTCTCCGATTGACTTATTTCACTAAGCATGATACCCTCTAGTTCCATCCATGTCATTGCAAATGGCAAGATTTCATTTTTTGACGGCTGCATAGTATTCCATTTTGTATATATACCACATCTTCTTTATCCTTTCATCTGCTGATGGACATCTAGGTTCTTTCTGTAGTTTGACTATTGTAGACATTGCTGCTGTAAACATCGGGTGCATGTGCCCCTTCGGATCACTACATTTGTATCTTTAGGGTAAATACCCAGTAGTGCAATTGCTGGGTCATAGGGTAGTTCTATTTTCAACTTTTTGAGGAACCTCCATGCTGTTTTCCAGAGTGGTGCACCAGCTTGCATTCCCACCAAGGGTTCCCCTTTCTCCGTATCCTCGCCAGCATCTGTCATTTCCTGACTTGTTAATTTTAGCCATTCTGACTGGTGTGAGGTGATATATCATTGTGGTTTTGATTTGTATTTCCCTGATGCCGAGTGATGTGGAGCACTTTTAATGAACCTCTGATTTGTCTGTGCCAATGATGGACAGTAAGAAATTAGGTTCATCTTAATAGGAGAGATTTAATCAGGACAAATAATTTGACACTGCCTATGTCTACAAAGCACAATGTAAATTGGGGATCAGATTAATTTGATGACCATGGATAAGCCAATAAAAGAAAGGACAAAAATTATAACCTCCAATATTAATTTGGGATATATAAGTTGACTCTATTATTAAATTTGTAGAGTTAGAGCCAAGGATGTTTTGGATAGTCACAAGGTATATAATTTAGTAATAAAAATTTACTCCTTACTTTGGCAAAAAACATAAATAATGGGAAAATATTACTCTTTACATTTAAAAAGTTCCTTAACATGCATTGTTTCAAGAAAATGTTTATATAATTCAAGATCATTAAATACTCTTTAAAAAATTGTTGTAATCTGAAAATGATTTAATGGGTCAAAATGTATTTAGTATATTTAGTGCATGTTTCAGGGTAAAGAAAAACAATAAACAGTCAATTTCATCAATTTCTGTGTTATGAAATGGAGACATTCTCTGACATTTCAAAATCAAAAGCTATTAACCTTGTTGGAGGCAATGTAGACATTTTGTCTTTCAAAATATGAAGTTTTGTGCAAGGGATTTTTTCAGGTGGTACAAATAATAGAAAAAAAAACTCTATAAAGAAGTGGGAACTGAGTTGTTCCTTGAACTATAATAAATGAGAAACCTAAAGTATGAATTAATGTGTGGGAAGATGTATGTTCCAGATTTACTGACTGCTAATACAAAATGCTGGAACAGGTATTATCCACAGTTAATTATGATAGTAACAATCCATTTAAAATGGGAAATCATTATCCTTTTGAACCTCCTCTCTCATCAAAGTCAATTCTAGTCTCTAAGGTTGCATTAGTTCCCACCACCTAACAAATTACCACCAGTGGAGTGTTTAAAACAACATAAGTATATTATTTTATACTTCTGGCGGTCAGAATTCCAAAATAAGTTTCACTGGACTAAAATCAATGTATCAGCAGAAATTTGTTCCTTCTGGAGTCTCTGGTGGCAAATCTGCTTTCTTAACTTTCCTCTACTTTTAGAAGGATTTTTTTGTTTGTTTTTACTTCCTATTTTATTTTATTTTTTTAAATTTTATTTCTTTTTTTAAAATTTCTTTTCAGAGTAACAGAATTCACTGTTTCTGCACCACAACCAGTGCTCCATGCCATATGTGCCCTCCATAATACCCACCACCTGGCTCCCCCAACCTCCCCCCCACCCCGCCCCGCCCCTTCAAAACCCTCAAGTTGTTTTTCAGAGTCCATAGTCTCTCATGGTTCACCTCCCCTTCCAATTTCCCTCAACTCCCTTCTCCTCTCCATCTCCCCATGTCCTCCATGTTATTTCCTATGCTCCACAAGTAAGTGAAACCATATGATAATTGACTCTCGCTGCTTGACTTATTTCACTCAGCATAATCTCTTCCAGTCCCATCCGTGTTGCTACAAAAGTTGGGTATTCATCCTTTCTGATGGAGGCATAATACTCCCTAGTGTATATGGACCACATCTTCCTTATCCATTCGGCCGTTGAAGGGCATCTTGGTTCTTTCCACAGAAGGATTGCTCCCTTTCCTTGGCTTGTGTCCTTGTATCATCTAACATCTGTTTGCATCCTCACATCACGTTCCCTGACACTGACATTCTGCCTCCCTCTTATTAGGACCTTCATGATTATATTGAATCAACCTAGATCACCCAGGATAACCTTCCTATATCAATATCCTTATATTAATCACATCTGCAAAGTGACTTTTCCCACATAAGGTAAAATAGTCACAGGTTTATGGAGATTAGGACATGGATGTCTAGATGAGGCATTATTCAGCCTGCCACTAAGGCTCCTTAGGAAAATATGCTTCACTTTGTTGGTACAAGTATGCAAATCCTTGTGAGCAGAGGAGAGGTTAGATTTCAGCTGGTGCTTCAAGCCCTAGGCCACATGGTTTTATAGGTCAGAAAAATGCAACTGTATACAGTGTGTCTACTATTCATTCTGTAAATGATTTGATAATATCTGCTATCCGCTCCAAGGTATATGTCTAAATATTTGTTAATATGTACATATATATTTAATTATTCTGCTTTACCTTTTCGTTCTTTGTTGGGAAGCAATTGATAGCAGCTCCCTTGCTGAAAAGCGAGTTTAAAAGTAAGATGCTAATATATTTATCTGAAAGTATGTTCTAGAAGGTAACTCATGTAATCTTTCATTGACGGTATTTTTTCTTTGGTATAATGCAAATAGAGTTGCCAGAATAAGAAGAATATAGCAATACCCTGATGTCATGCACTTAAAAGTCTACAAAATTGCTTAAAATACATTTTTTAATTATTCTAATGTTTTAATTGTGGATTTTGATTGCATAAACTAAAATTATTCGGTAGCTTAAACTTGTAAAACATTCTCTTTTAATCATTCCAATAGAACATTCATTGAATTAACATGTTTTTTACTGTTCTCCATTTATTGCAAGCATACACATAATAGTAAAATCATAATATAAGTATATTTTTTATTTTAATGCAACCTTGAATTATTAAGAAAGGAGAATTTAAAGAAATATAAATAAAAGAATGTCCAAATATTAATATGAAAACATGGTTGTTTATCACTGCCTTAATAAGAACACATTGTCTTAAATATTTGTTTCCTAAAATATATTAATTCATTATGTGATACCTCTAGAATATTATCAGCAGATTAGTTTAAATAATGATGTTTATCCCTTAATTTAAGATTCTAAGAAAATCAGTTTGTCTCCCATAGTGAATGAAATCACAGCTACTATGATAAAGGATGATTTATTAAAGCTGTGATTAAACTCATAATCCCATAGGAAAAACAACAGTAAAAGCTCATTTTATATTACTAGCAAAAATGTCCAAAATATGTTTCATATAACAATAACACTCCAAAAAATTAGTCTTTTTAATTTTGATAATTTATTCAAAGTTAAGACATTAGTTAATGGTTGGCATTTGAATCCAGACTTGTTGAAAAAAAAAATTATGGTCCAAAGACACCATCAAAAGTCCGTGACTTACTTCCATTTTTTGCACTTTTTTCCTGTGTATGTATTTTTAGAGAATCAGGACAATTTTCTTCTGGCTTCTATGATTTCAAACTCAAGTAATTATGTTGTGCTTTCCATGATTTCTTCTGGCTTTCTAACTATGATTTCAAACTCAAGTAATTATGTTGTGTTTTCCATGATTCCAAGTATAATTTTAGTTGTAAAATGTCTCCTTATTAAATATTTTTGTAGCAAAATAATTACATAGTAAAGAAAAGCAACCCAAACACCAAAAAAGAAACGGTGAATTATTGCTTCCAACAAGTAAGTAGTACTGCTATCTCATTGTGTACATTTTTTTGGAGAATGGAACTGTTATAAAAGTGGGGTCTGCATTTTTCGTCACCATATGATGTGTCTGAGAATGACTGTGACTGTGGACATAGTCATATTTTTACTTATAACTGAGGGTTAGCAATAAAAACTTTAAATGCCTGGTTATGGAAATAGAAAGAGGAAATGCAAGTGATCTCTTCTCCAAGGAAGTCTAAAAATCATGAGTAGGTATTTTTTAAAATAGGATCCTAAGTGACAAACTGAATGACCATATTTAAAATGTCATTCTCATAATATGTTACTGATGATTATATTGTTATATTTATTCACTAAATTGTAAAAGACGGTTTCAGTAAACACTGGCAAATGAAAGAAAAGCTACACAAAATAATCTATAATATTACTACTCCCTTTTGACCTTGGTTTTGCTTACCCTTTTACACATTTTTCTACTTTGGCACCCTTCATTTCTTTGTTTTCTTTTCCTCTTATGTTTTTGCATTATTAGTAGGCAATATGAAGAGTAAGAGATCCAGATAAGACTGAAGTCTCAGTGACTTGTATTTATTCTTGTATTGTATTATATAATATATATTATGATACAATATATATTATATACTAATTCTTGTATTGTATTATATTCCATTGTGAAACAGATACTTTCTGTGATCTCCCTGCTTTTCTATTCTGTTACTACTGTTATGATCATGTGTAGGTATAGTCAGGCATCTCAATTTAAGACTACACCCCATTTGTAGCCATTCACTGGGAAAGGGTAATGGGATTTACCCACAGTGAACAGTCAATCAGAGTCTTGAGAATGGATAAGGACTCTGGAGTCCTATCTCAGGTCATCTTTGATGGGAGTGGTTAAGATGTGAAGCGAAATCAGTGTCCCACTCAAGGGGTAAAGAGCACACCTAGTTCCAAACCTGAGTCTATATGTTGTAGCTGAATCATTAGTCTAATCATTTTTGTTAGTTGCAATGTAAACAATTCTAACACAAATTATGTATCAACACTGTATAGGTGAGACAGTATGCTGAATGCTTCTCTTCACTGTCTAGAATGGCACAATAATTTTACAGGTCAACTTTAAATCATGTTCATTTAAATAGACATTATTTTTCTGGACCCCTTCACTGTGAAACAAAGGTCATGTGTTCAAAAGCAGACTTAGTGAAAAAGTCCTATGTGGGATAGCATATTTTCATATCTATAGGACCAATCCTCCTCTTTAAAACAGAAGTCTAGCTGAAGATTATCATTTAATTTCAAATGATTTTCCTGTGATTTGTTTCCTATCCATAGAAATTCTATTCAGGCTAACATAGCAACACTAAAATATCACTAGGCCAATCATTTATGGATTATCTTGTGAAGAAGGTTCAAGGCAGCCTTAATAATTAATAACTAATTGTAGAAGTCCAAGGCATAAGCTGTCATATATAAAATGAGCCCATAGTGACTTGTTAAATCCTAAAACTATCATGAAAATAAAAAGTAGCACCAATTATGTGTAAAAGTTGGTACTTAAGAAGTTTCATATGACAGTTTTCAAATAAATGGCATATTGTGAATGTAAGACAAGCAGCCTTAGCGCTTTATGAATCAATTCAATTTCCAGAACATGAACCAGAAAATGTAAAGGGATTTAATTCCATGCTTGCATTTGATTTAAAATATATTCTCAAATGATCACAATCCATGATTCAAATACATTAGAATAAAGCAAAGTCATATTTATCTCACTTAGGTTTATAAATTAATCCATGATTATTAGGAAAAAAAATGTAACTTGTTTAACTAGTACAGGTTAGCAGAACTAAGTGTCAACTGAGGGATTTCAAATTACTATATTCCAAATCTGGTTTTGGTTCTAAAGACTTTTCATTTTCTAAAATAATAAGCTATCTTCCCATACATACACATATATGTATATTCACACACACGTATACCGTATATGTATATATGTGTCAGTGCGTTTTAAACGCAAAACCAGGACTTCTTTAACATATATAAAAGAAGGAGATAAGGTTTGAGTCGTTTCAAGAAAATGTAGAAGAGTGATGGAATTGAATAGTTTTTAGCTTTCAAACCAAATTAGGAGCCATAAGAGATAAAATAATGATAATAGGGATTTTTAATTAAAATAACCAATTAAAATCACACAACTACTAAAAGGAAATACACACACACACACACATATATATGTATATATAGACATAGTGAAAATAATGTGAATTTATAACTTTAGCCTAATTCAGTTTATTTTGGAATGCCACTGAGATTCAAATATAATATGATTTTCTAGAGTTATTTGCTGTGAACACACACACACATACACACGTGCACACATGCTGAATGAATCCTGAATCATGAATTTCCCTTGTATTTCTCAACTTTTGAAGACAAATTAAGCCACTAAAACTAAACAACAACAACAACAATATATCTGGGAAACAGGTTTATCACTTGCTATACCATATCTAAAATAAAACCAATTCACTTAAAATGATGATATTAGAAAATATACACTTAAACATTGGAAAATGAAAAAAAAAGGTTTTTAAAGTAACACTAAAAAGGGAAAATTAAATCCTTATATTTATACTGTAAGCTTCTTTAATATATCATACTGTTTCCTTTTTAAGATTTTATTTACTTATTTATTTTAGACAGATTGCATTGCATGTACCTGGGGTAGGCAGGGAGGGGTGGGAGCGGGGAGGGATAAGCAGACTCAGCTCTGAGCCCGATGTTGGGCTCATTCCCATCACACTGAGATCAGAACCTTAGCCAAAATCAAGAGTCAGACAGTCAACCAACCAATGGAGTCACCCAGACACCCTAATATACCATACAGTTTTGACATTAGTCAATACATAAAAATGATGTCAATGAATTAGTTCAATCTCCTCTCTCCTTCCCTCACCTCCCTCCAAAAGAAATAAAACAGGCACCTTCTAAGCCAGATATTTGTAATGAGATTCAGTATCTTAAAAGAAACTGAATATTTCATTCAACAATAATCAAGTTATGTAGATGTATAGATCAAAATGCCATTATCCAGTAAATTACTGTGATACAGTCAAGAAATTTAAATAATGCACAACAATAACCAGAGACTTAATCCTCTGTATGCTTAAATCCCTGAATCCTTACACTAATTTTAACTCCCTTTGACTGTGTGGTTCAAAATACATTAGAATGAGGCAGCACTAAGGTATGTTTCAAATTATAAAAGCATTAGTCCCACTGAAGTTTTAACAAAAACTGATATTTTAATTTTTTAATAAAGGTAAAAAAATAGGCTGATCTTAGATGCAAAGAATACATATTTCCTATATTTTTCCAAGCTATTTATTTTGGTCTCAAAAATATGATGTAAGAATTTGGGGTTTCTTTGCTACTAGGCAGCAGCAAATGAAACAATATATCTATAAACGCTTTATGATGAACGTTTTTTCAATAGATGTCACCTGGGTACTAAGTACAATTGTATTACTATCACAATAAGAATTCTTATTTACCTCAATGGCTTTATATAACAACAACAAAAAAGGAACAAAAATCACAAAACAAAAAGGAAAAATTTTTAAAAGATAAAAAACAAAGGTTTCCAGTTGATAATATATATAATGCCTTCAATATATTGTTTTATTAATTTTTTGTTCAGATGTTATGAGACAGACCTTTTACTATTACTATCTTATACTAAAATCCTATATAACGCTTGACAGGAAATAAATAGCACTGACAGAATGAACAAAAGTTTTCAACAATCCTTGAGCAGAATTATGCACCCCTTTCATATACAAGTTAAGGAAATCTGAAATGTCTTGTTTTGAATGCAGTGTGAACATGCCTTTTTACAGAAAGCACACCACAGCATTTCTCCTTTCATTTCTCACCCCATTAACTCCCTTGACAAAATGCATGCAGATCTTTGGAGAGTTCAAAGTTTTTGAAAGTTTCAGATATGCCGAACTCTAAGTGTGGGAGTGTCATATCAATTCCACTTGAATAACAAGTATTTTACAAAAATAATATTTTTTCTTAGGTATCTACAGAGTCCTTACATAAAACAAGGGGGTCTAACCAACTCTACTTTTGACTTGGAAATGAAAGACACATAATCAGAAATCTTTGAAAATGAGGTGATTTGTTATAATCAAATGAGACAATTTGGAAACTGGCTGTAATTAACTTTTCACTCAACATTGTTATCCTCATTGATGGAGGAAAATACTAGAAAGGCTAAACAGTAAGAACACATTTGATATCAGATATAGGTACCTACTTCTTTTAAAGAACAATAGGCATTATAAAATATAAATCACTTTTGCAAAATTAGAAATATTGGCCATGTCAGACAGAAGAATCAATGTTGCATGAGGACACTAACATTCCTTTCAGTTCATTGATATGGACAGGGTTGCAGTTTTATGTATGGACAACCCCTCCTTCCTTTTTTTTAAAATTTTTATTTTTTTTTAAGATTTTATTTATTTATTTGACACAGAGAGAGAGAAATCACAAGTAGGCAGAGAGGCAGGCAGAGAAAGAGAGAGAAGCAGGCTCCCTGCTGAGCAGAGAGCCCGATGCGGGACTCGATCCCAGGACCCTGAGATCATGACCTGAGCCTAAGGCAGCAGCTTAACCCACTGAGCCACTCAGACACCCTTTTTTTTAATCTTAGTGATTTAATGTATCTTTTTTAAAATGTCTAAAAAACTGCCTGGTTGTAAAGGGATAAAATTATAACACTAACTCATTGAAGTTAGAATGAACTAAATACCCTTTTTAGCTTTCCTCTTTAATTACAGAAAATGGTTAGAGATATTTCACAATTATCATGTCTATGACATCACTCAAAATTATAATAATCTCTTTTTTTATAATAACCTTTCTCAAAGCTCACTGAAATCAGCTAATAATCACTTTAAAAGCATACTCTGTATTATTTTTAGCTCTCCAAAACCAAGTGATCTTCCAAGTGAGTAGCCACATAATATATATAGCATGTTCTTGCCATAAATCAGGTATTAGATTTATATTTGATATTTCCCATGAATAAGCATGTAAAAGCTAAAAATGACCATAGCCAAAACAAAACATGCATCTACTTTTCTTCTGAAGTCTTCTCAAAGTCTTCTCTTGACAAAGAACACCAGTTGCTCAGACAAAAATATAGAAATTATGATTATTCATTATTCCTTATCCTTTGTGTCAATTTTTAGCAAACTTTTCCAACTGTAATTTAAAATCCCATTTTTCCCTCTCTCCTTTTATTTCTTCTTTCTTAATACTACTATAACCTTTCACTTGAAATACTATAATAATTTTTTTAAGATTTTATTTATTTATTTGACAGAGATCACAAGTACGCAGAGAGGCAGGCAGGCAGAGAGAGAGAGAGGGAAGCAGGCTCCCCGCTGAGCAGAGAGCCCGATGTGGGACTTGATCCCAGGACCCTGAGATCATGACCTGAGCTGAAGGCAGCAGCTTAACCCACTGAGCCACCCAGGCGCCCTACAATAATATCTTAACTTGACATTCTCCCTCTATTCTTGCTCATTTCCCAGCCAATCAAATGATTCTTTAAAACGTAAATTACATGATATAAGTTCTCTGTCTCAAATCCACCAATGATTTTACTTTTAAGTAAAAGTCAATCCTGCCCTGGCTAACAAGGCCTGGTTCATCACCTGTTTGGAAGGCCTGCTTACCCATGGACCTATATAAGGTCATTTTGAAAGAAGATACAGTTTTTGGTATTGCTATTGCAATTTTAATCAATCCATGAACATCTAGTATTTAAAATTATTGCATTACTCCATATAAGGCAGATATTTAACATTTTGAATACCAGATGTAACTATAGAAGTAAAATATGAAGTGAAGTTAAAAGTAGAAAATGGTACTTTTTGTAAATTCTAAAATGTATATTCACTGTAAGAAAAATGCAGTGGTCAATACATAATTTATTCCCTGAATTCCCTAAGGAAGCAATTAGCATATAAATACCATTTAAAAACATAGAAATGGCTGAAATTACTTATATTGAGTAAGACAAAAGTGCCAGGACTGAAACCAACATTTCTAGTTTTTGGTAGTCTGTGAAAAAGTAATACCCAGAGAGACAGGAGGAAAGTGAGGGATGTGATATATTAAGGAAGTTATGTGAAGAAAGAGATTTTAAAAGGAGGAATTGATAAACAATATTCATGGAAGCTGAGAAATTCAGCACACTATAGACAGTGTTGTGCTGGGTGCTGGTTAATGTTTAACGTCTGGCTCTCTGGAGAAAAAAAACAAACAAAAACAAATTAGCCATGTTTGCCAATTTCTGTTCAGTAATTCCCAGCATGGTTAGTTTCAAACTACCAACCTGACGTCACAGCACAGTATACAGAGTTGGCAAGAATCTATAATAGCATTCTATTATACAGTATTTCTGCCATAGGTAAGCAATAGTTTTAAAATATCCTTAAAAATGTAGACAATGGCAAAATGTAAAATAATTAGAAACAAATGTTTTACATAATTAATGTTTTACATAATGAATAGATATAATTATACATAATTATACATATACATATAGATGTAAGTATGTGATTGATTTTTAATAATGGCTGTGTTTAATACCCACCTTGAAAAATTTCTGAGAAATTTAGTAATCAGCTCTCCTAAGCCAGTATGAACAAGTCCTACACATCATTCCTAACATAGCTAAAACTTCAAGTGAGGTTTTTTCCCAAGTCCTATGAATCCCTTAGTTTATTTAATACACACTATATTTGTTAGCTTTGTATCATCTACTCAATTTGTGCAGTTCAAGAGCACAAGTCATATTGTACTGTATAATATGTATTCTTAAATTAAATAGCACAGACCTGAACGTGTAACAGTTATCTGATAAAATTATCTGCTTGTTAGTACATCTATGACCTGCTTTTTCTATTTCTAAAAGTTTTTGAGAAGAAAGAACATTTCTGTATAAGACTTTGAAACATACAAAGGTTAAGACTGTTTTGAGAGTTATATTCATGATATAAATGAATTAGCTCATGCAAATTTCAATTCTGACATAATTTATGAAAAATCCTGACATATTTTCTCCATCTTAAGATATATGTCACCCAATAGTACAGGATCTCTGTGTGGTTGACTTTTGTTGGAGCTTCGGGGTAAAAATGACAAGTATAATCATAGCAAAGTAAATCAAGAGGGTGCACAACACTGCTGAGTGAGCTTGGGAGTTCAACCTGGTTAATCTGAACCAAATTATTTATGGCTTTTCTCTCCCTCTCTCTCTCTCTTTTTTTTTTTCCCTGACTTCTTCCTTCCTTTCCTTTCCCTTCCTTCCTTTTCCTTCCTTCCTTCTTTCCTTTTCTTCCTTCTTTCCTTCTTCCTTCCCTCCCTTCCTTACTTCCCCTGTCCTTCTCTCCCCACCTCTTTTAGGGCTGTGAAGTTATTCCTTCTAAAGTAAAAGAAAACCATGGTTAATTTATCTCCTGAAAATTCCAAGTTTTTTTCCCGAAATGAAAGCTATTAGAAACCTCAGAAACAGTCCCAGATTCTGCAACTTCAGGCTTGAGTAGAATTCATACAAAGCCAATGCATTTTCCTTTGCCAAACAAGTGTCCCTACAATTGCCAGGGGATATATTCCAAATGTCCCATGTCTGCCCTATTTCCTAAGGCTGCATCAAAAAAATACCACAATCTGGTGGCCCAAACACCACATTTATTGGGCCTCACAGTTCTAGAGCTTAGAAGTCTGAAACCAAAGACATTAGGACCACGCTGTCTTTGACATCTTTAGAAGAGAATCCTTCCCTGCCTCTTTTTAGCTTCTGGTGCTTTGCTGGAAATTCCTGGATTTGGCTGGCTTACAAATACATCACTCCAATTTCTGCCTCTACTGTCACAGGGCTCCCTTTACCTAGTGTATCTCTTTTTCTTACAAAGAGACCAATCATGTTGGATTAGGGTCCACCCTAATGACTTTATCTTAACTTGATTACTTCTGCAAAACCCTCTTCCCCAAAAGCCACATTCACAGGTACTGGGGAATATTCAACACATTCTTCTTGCAGATGCAATTCAACCCATAACAACACCTTACTAAGTATGATCCATTCCTCTAGAAGAGGAATTTATTCCTCTAGAAGAGGAATAAATACACCTTTGAATGTATCACAGATTTTAGCTGACAGGCCAACTCTTGGGGATTTAACTGTTACACAACTGCTGCTACATAATTAGCAGGTCTGAGGTTTAAAGGAAGTTAACATCACACAGTTGATATTAACCTTTTCCAATTTAATATGTAATGTATCTCTTTAGGTATTTTAATGCTGCATGTTAGTTTACAATTATATTTCAATGACACTCACTTTGTACACTCAAATTAAAATTATATTTAATGTGAGGCTCCAAAGTGCTTCCATTCAACTGCTCCTTTTAATCTATTTCCATTATTGTTACTCGTGCTTCCTGTTCATCTCAAATTTAAAAAAAATGTAAATGGCAGAAAACATCATTTTTTTAATCTATTAAAACCTGCTCCCTTTCATGTACCTTGAGTAAGTCTGTCCATTTAACAGCACTATAAAAATGTTGGTGTGACTGTGATGATATCATTAGCTTTATTGCTGTGATCATGGTATGAGGCTAAACTGTACCCTCAGCAACAGAATTAGTACCCCAACTGTTTTAAGTGTCTAAGAATTTTCACAGTATAATACATAGCCCTTTGTACTTCAATTATTAATTATCTACCATTCATATTTCAGTTTTTATCTTAAAAAGACATTTTATCATAACAGGTCATAAAACAAATTTTCTTATTTACCTATCCTTTATTTGTTTGGTTTGTTTGACGTATATAATAAAATTTGTATTAAAAATTTGTAAATGAATTATCATTTGATGATAATGAATTATCAACCATGCAACACTTTATACTTATTTTAACGTCAAAATTCAAACTGCAATTATTATGTATCTTATAAAATCTTCCACAAGCATTGAAAAATTAATATATCCCAGCATTAAAATGTTGTCTTTCTATGCTTTCTTTAATCAAGTAACAAATAAAAAGCTCAGTCATATATCATCCAAACACTCAATTATTGTGTGAGCCAAGAATAGCTGAAAGGAATTATAAAGACTAAGGATCTCTCAGTTGAGTTAGTTCATACTTTTCAAATGAGTGAATGAGATGCATGTGACTGTGATAACAATAGGAACTAGGAAATTACTTTGCTGTAAAACTGTAGCATGTGGAGAAGAAAATCATATTCCTGTGGAGTACATTAGAAAAATAATATAAATAATGAATTAAATAATAAAATAATTGATATATAAAATGAAGCAAAGAAATAATTGTGAATTTAAAAACGACGACTTCCCAAATTTAAAAAAAATTAGATAAAGCAAGTACAGGGAACAAGCAAAAGTAGAAACTAAAGGCAACTATAAATATCAACTTTAAAATACCAAAATTTTAGGGGCGCCTGGGTGGCTCAGTGGGTTGAGCCTCTGCCTGCAGCTCAGGTCATGATCTCAGGGTCCTGGGATCGAGTCCCACATCTGGCTCTCTGCTGAGGAGAGAGCCTGCTTCCCCCCTCTTTCTCTGCCTCTAGGCCTCTCTGCCTACTTGTGATCTCTTGTCAATAAATAAAATATTTAAAAAAAAACACCAAAATTTTAGAAATGACATTGGAAAACTGACAGAATCTTTTTCTTCTTCTTTTGAAAGGCCAAATATGAATTAAAATTTTGCAGTGTATTATATGAGTCTCAGTATAAAGTGTAGCTCAGGGATACCAGGTTGGCTTGGTCATTTAAGTGTCTGCCATCGGCCCAGGTCATTCCAGGGTCCTGGGATCTAGTACTGCATCAGGCTCCCTGCTTAGCAGCCTGCTTCTCACTCTGCCTGCTGTTTCTCCTGCTTGTGCACTCTCTCTCTGACAAATAAATAAATAAAATCTTTAAAAATTAAAAAAAAAAAACAAGTGTAACTCAAAAATTACTCATAATTTAAGAATGTAAATTAAAACAAAGATGGTATTTTAACTTTCCACTTACAGGAGACACATTTAAGAAATTTCATGATATCCCGTAATATCAAGGGCATTAGAAATGAGGATATTCATAATCTTTTGTTGATAATTTAAGTCGATTGATATAATTTTTAGAGAGCAGTTGACAATATCTAACAATACTTCAATATGCTTTAGTTTGATCCAATGATCATAAGAAGTGAGTACAGAGTAGTCATTTTGCTATTGCTAGAAAAAGCAAAGTGTATCAAGTGAGGACAACCAGTTAAACAAACTATGATCATCCATAGGTTAAAAAATAAAAGTGAAACAAAACAAAACAAAATTATGAGTCCAGGAAAGAATTATATCTAAGTGAATACTGTAAGGTACAGGTCAGTATATGTATTATGATTGCCTTTGTGAAAATATTTTTTTATTTCAGTATAAATGACACATATAAACCTTTGAGAAGGTACAAAGTGGAAGGTGAAAGGAAATTTCATATTTTGCTTTATTTATTTTACCTCTATTTGCTTGTTATCTATTCACTTACTTATTTCATGTGTGGTTACCGAGGAGACAATCTTGATGGGCTTGTTAGTCTTTACCATTATATTTTTCTATTTTTATACAAATTTATGAAACATTATATAAAAATATCAATAGTACAAGAAAGAGTGAGGAAAAGGTATTCAATAAATACTACTAAAGTTTTTTAACAGTTCAGAAAAATCAACTCAAATCTTACCTCATTGTAAAGATGACCTCATACTATATATCTATTCATTCCAGATGGACCAAAGTGTCATTGAAAACAAACTGAAATATATCATAAGGAATATTTATTAAACACTGAAAGAGTGATAGCTTATAACTCTTAGAGGTCTAACAGAAGTAACAAAAATAACCCCAAAAACTATGCATTCTGGAACAACAACAACAACAAAAATCTGTTAAGGTTATTATAGGAAAATTTCTCATCAAAAAGTCTGACATATAAAATGAAAACATTAAACACATAGAGTTGAGTGAAAAGCAAAAATCACAAATCACTCATCATAAAGAGGGAGTCAAAACCAGAGACATGAGAGGGGAAAGAAGAAGTGTTAAAACCAGGAGTAAGTATACACCATAAGAGCCAATTTTGAATGCTTGTGGCAATCTGGGATATAAGACAATGCCCATCATTCGGAAGGTTGTTGAGCTTTCTGCACAAGCCTGAGTGAAGAAGAGAGACTTTCAGCGTTTTAATTGGCAACTAGGAAAATAACACCTGAGCCAAAGGCAGGAAAAACAGTCACTGAAGAAAAAAATCAGGTGCTACCTGCCCCTATGAAAAACTGAGTCTCAGGAGACATTAATATAAAAAATTGACCTAGAATCGATATCATCTAGTGGACTCTAGCAGAATTAAAAACATCTGCCCATAGGAGCATTTATAAATACAGGACACCTGCAAAACTTCTAGAGAAGACACAGCACACTCTTCAGGCAAACCGGGAAGCACAAGAAAATAAGTGAAAAAAACTATCGGGCAAGTGTCTACCAAAGCAGAAAGGAACCAACTCACTCCGTATAAATACTGCTAATTTAGTTAATTGGAGAATTAGTAAGAAAGATTGAACATTGTGACCAGAATCTATGGTGGGAAATTTGTTTCAGTAAAAACACCAAGAGAGGAATATATCATTAAGTTAAGAGAGAGAATAAGTAGAAAACAGCTATGATTCTAGTAAATGAACCAAGCAGACCACAAACATACAATTTACCAAAAGATAAAAGTATAATTAGGAGTAAATTGAGAAAATTGTTTAAACTAAAAGTTGAGAAACATGAGACAGAATAATGAATAATATCTGTTCCATAAATCTAATTAGCAAAATATATTACCCAACGTTGGCAACATGGAACTCTATCAGATCACTCCATAATTGCTAATATGTATATGCAAATGGCACAGTGCTTCTGAATAGACATTGACAATGTGCACACAGAGCCTGAAATACTCATGATCAATTTATTAATACCTTTTTGTACAATTTTTCAATGAAAATTATACTAAATGTAAAATGTTCCATAAGTTCAAATGTATTTGTAGTAGTATTATATATATATATACATATATATATATATATATATGTATATATATACATATATAATGTTTTACAATATGAGGTTACGTTATATAAGCAAACATATATATACCCAGTAGATTATTGGCTGATTCTAAATAATAATGTCTACAGAAAATACATAATAATATCTAGTACCACCAGAGTTCCTGATGTATAATTGTTCAAAAAATACTTGTTGAATAAATGGGTGAGAGAATGGTTAAATCAATCAAAGTAAAAACATAACATAAATATGTACATATATGCACTATGCATATATAAGTACAACACATATACATAAACTATCTATGTATATACAACCATTGAGTGAGAAATACAGGAAAGCTACCATACCCGCATCTAAACTACAAATGAAGTTTTGAGAATATTTGCATAAAGTTGTCAATAGTAAAGTTATTGAACTATAAGTCATCTAACTGAATTATTTATTAATATATTAATAAATTAACTTATTAAATACATTTACCATTACTCCTTCTACTATTTAATAATTTCAAAGTAGGTATAATTTTATGGTAATAAAAAAAGGCAGATAATTTTTGTAAAGATTTTATTTATTCATTTTAGAGAGACAGAGGGGGAAAGAGAGAGAGAGAGGAGGAAGGAATCTTGGACCCCAAACTGAGAGTGAGATCATGAATGACCTGAGTCAAAACCAAGAGTCAGATGTTTAACTTACTGAGCCACCCAGTTGTAGCAAGAAAGATAATTTTTTTTAAAACCAATTCAGAATACATCCCTTTAGGAAAAAAAAATACATTCACTAATTCCCCCTAAATGTTCCTATTTTAGTCTCTAACTTTCTTCCATGGTTGTCTTAGCCAGCTGGGGGTGGTATTACAAAATGGCGTAGACTGGGTGGCAGAAACAATAGGCATTTATTTCTCACTGTTCTGAATGCTGAAGTCCAACTGAAAGACTGGCTCCTGGTGAAGGTCCTCTTTCTAGCTTAGAGATAGCAACCTTCTTGCAGTGCCCTCAGATGGCCTTTCCTTGGAATGAGTGAGCCCTCGTTCTCTTCCTCTTGTTATAAAAGCACTAATCTCATCCTGAAGGAACCAACTTAATAATCTGATTTAAACCTAATCACGTCCCAGAGATTCTACCTGCAATACCATTATATCAGGAGTTATGGATTCTACATAGGTATTTTTGGGAGGACACAAACATTCAGTCCATAGCAATTATTATGCAAGAAATTTCTATTACATTAAAATTCAAATATTTTTCTAAAGTATTTTAATGTATTTTTCATTTCCTTTTGGTGTTTCATTGGCTTTTAACCTTCTTCACTTTTTATAGCAGTTGCCATTAATTTAAACTTCTTTCTCTTCATGTTAGTGAAATTTATTCTATTTCTGCTCTGGTGACAAGTCTCTTTCCTTTTACATGACCCAATTCTTCTTGCAGCAAATGTTATTTTCCCTATAGTTCTGACAGTGTTCACCTTTCTTCACCACCTCAGCCTCCCCTGCTTAAAGTTCCTCCATGTCTCTGATATTTAAAAACGTTGGTTGAGTGATTCCGGATATCCCATTGATATGCAAGCAGTGAGAAACATCATTTCTGCCCAAAAATTTAGTGGAAATCAAAAAAGGTGGTTTTGAAAATGTCTCTCTAGTTCTGAGTTTCTGGAATCTCTTGTAAATCCATTATTGATTTCCAGCCAGACCTTCTATTACATATCTAGTCTAACTGCTTACTGGGAATTTATATATTAATAGTATAATCATCTAATATGTTTGTCTTCCAATTATATTTCTAGTCCTGACCTAACTCCTGGATCAAATATCCCAAAAGCTATTTTATATCTCCAATTGAGATGTCTCACAGATATTCCAAATAATCATGTCACAGCAGAACTCCAGACTTATTTCTCCCATCATTATTTCCAACACCATGATCACATTTCAGTAAATGGCATGGTGGATGTACTTGGTGTGTCATGTGAAGTCTAGAAGTCATTCTTTATTCCTGATTTCCCTGAATTTCCTCAATCCAATTCATCAACAAGACCCAGTCAGTCCACCTTCTATATATACTACAAATGCATCCATCGCTGACTATGAACATTTTCTATAACCGTAATCCCAAAACACAATTACGTGGGCCTAAGTTGTAATTAAAAGAGAGTCAATTAACTCTCTTTGCATCCATATATGGATACCAGAATTGATGATTTTCCTGATGTAGACCAGATTAATTCACTCTCTCACTAAAACCCACCAGCAATTTCTAATTGCCATCATCATAAAATTCAGATTGCTTACCACAGCTCACAGGACTTCACATAATTTGCCTTCTTGTCACAATTTAGGTCACAGTTTTTATTCTTACATTGACTAAATTAACTCTACTAAACCGGCCATCTTATTTTTCCTCCAGTCAGCCAAAGCTTTCTCCTCCTGTAGGATCTGGAAGCATTTGCATCTATATACATTGGCCAGAGATCAATAATCCCCCCCGCCCCCCGCAAGTCCTATGCTTTAGAAGACCCTGCAGATCACAAACAGCTGAAACATGGTCTATGCTTGTTTTCCTGTTTGAAGGATATGAGGGGTTTTTTTTTGTCTGTTTTTTGTTTTGTTTTTGTTTTTAGTACTTGGAAGTTCAGTAAGACAATGAGTACATGGGGATCATGGGAAGATGGTCACCCCAAACCTGAATTGAGATGTGCAGACCAAAGGATGTGAGTTTGAGATAGCAAAAAAGGTGAAAGAGTGTGTGTGACTGTGTTTGTTGGTCTAAGTGTATAAGCCTGTTTGACAAGGTATGACGGAGCTTTTGGCAATGTGTGTGGTTGTGGGAGAGAACGTGAGTGATAGAGGGAGTGTGTGTGTGTGTGTGTGTATGTATGTGCAGGCATATGAGTGAATGTGAGTGTGAGTGTGAGAGTTATGTGATTGTGTGTAGGTGAGTTTGGGAGCAAATGAGAGTGTGATTGTGTGTGGATTTGTGTATGTGCGAGGGTGTATGGCTGAGCGTGAATGAAAATGTGGAAGAATATGTGAGACTCTGTACATTTGTCTCTGGGTATATGTGTGTGTGTGTGTGTGTGTGTGTGTGTGTGTGTGTGTGTAGGAGGGAGGGCAGAGAAGGAGAAAATCATGGTCTCTGAACTGGTAAACCAGAATAAGAGAAGATTCAATTTAGCTTCCCAAAATCGCCAAAGTGGGTGTAAAACTCCTCTTACTCCTTCACTTCTACTAATGTTTCATGTTAGAGACACTTTTAATGGCTCGGAAATCTCAAGTGGGAAAAATAAGACATATAGAAGCTCCTAGGGGAGTTTGATGGGATGTCCTGTCCTAGGTTCAAGGGCCTTCAGTCCCCAGTTGCTATGGATCCATGTGACCCCTCTGGCTCAAAATGGTTTGAGGTGAAAATAGACTGCGGTGGAGAAGGCCTTGACAGGCCAGCTTGATTTTAAATGTTAATATTGTAACTACTGACAGAGACATGTAGATCTCTGTTTAGACTCCTGTATCAGCTCCTAGCATGCACAGGCAGGGCCTCTGTTGTTGAAGTTCCTGGTCTGAAAACAACTCCCCTGAGACACCGCCCCCATGGCTCATTCCCATCTCCTCTCACACTTTACTTTGGATTGGCTACCATGATGAAACCTCCGAAGAGTTCTCATCCCACTTCCTCTCTCACACTGCTTTCTACTTGTTTCAAATCACCCCTATCTGACATTCAGTTTTAATTTTTTGTTAAGGAATTACTTTTCTCTCTCCTTTACTAGAAATGTGAGCTCAGTGAGAGGAGGGACTTGGTCTCCTTTTTTTTTTTTTTTTTTTTATACTGTATTGTCACTGCTTAGAGCAATGTTGGTGCATAGTAGTTGCTCAGTAAATATTGTCTGAATGAAATGAAACCACAGATATAGTGTCTAAAGCATATAATATAATGCCTAAATAATGTGACTCATAATTGTAACTAGTTTTCCCCTGCCCCTGCCATCTAAAGGGTGTGTGAAAGACAACCAGGTTCATCTTTACAAATTATGAATATTTTCCCCCTGAACAACTTCAGAAATTTTATTTGGTTTTGTTTTGCTTTTGTTTAGTAAGGTTTATAATCTTTGGGGAAAAATTTATTATCCTTAGTCAGCTGTTCCAGGCCTCCAAAATATAGATTAGAATTTCCAAATATTAGCATTAGTTTTCAGGATACTTCAAGTTGCAATGGCTTTGCTTCATCTGGCAATTAAGATTCAATGCCTCAACAGGAGACATCCTACTCTTCAGAACCCAAAGAATCTCACAGAGAGAAAGCCTTTGGTTCTTTTGAAGATTTTATTTATTTGAGAGAGAGAGCAAGCATGCATGTAGGGGGAGGAGCAGAAGGGGAGGGAGAAGGAGGGGACAGGATCTCAAGCACACTCTCACTGAATGTGGAGGCTGACACAGGGCTTGATCTCACTACTCCAAGATCATGACCTGAGCTGAAACCAAGAGATGGAGGGTGGTCAACTGACTGGTCTACCCAGGTGCCCCAGCCTTTAGTTCTTTCCACTAGGTGGGAAATACATGCAGGTTCACAGAGCTAAAGTAAATGACAGCTTTGGCTCTCCCCTTTGGCCTCTTTGGCATATTGGATGTTTGTGTTTTTGTAACTATATAACCATGCTTTCATAGAAAGAGTACTCAATACAGAAATAACTCTCCAACTGATCTTTAAATTTCTCACTTTAATGACTCTTGATAAATAGTTATTAATTATATGTGCATGTATATCATTAAAATTGTATGTTTTTAATAGTGGGGCTTCCAAATATACTCTCAATTAAGCACCTAAAAGAGTTAAATAGGTGAAATATTTTTGCGATTTAATTTGCATGTAATTCATTCTCCAAATATAACATTCAGCATTTGGAAAGCAGAGTAAGAAATCTCAACTGTTATCATTAATTTATGACATACCTACCTCCTTCATGAAAATAAAGCTTATTTCATTTTTATCAAGTGAAAGGAGCATTTGTATTCTAAATTTTAATACTTTCATTGAGGATACTAATGATGTCTTTAGCATTGTATATATAGTTTTGAAACAATAAAACCTTTTCATCACAATTCCTCTTTTAATGTAAAATTTATAATGAAACATTGTGTCCAATATATATTTTAAATAAATAAATATAGATATAGATATATGAACCTATATATATATATATATACACACATATATAATATATATGAATAGAATTTTAGGTATGGATACAGATATACATGCTCTTATATCTTCTCCAAAGTAGTGGAATGCTTACAATGTTTAACATATTGGAAATAATTAGAATTTTGTCATGTAATATACCAGTTCTTTCTTTTACACATCTGAAATTTTTATGATTTTTTACATTACTGATACAACTTTTCGTAAATTACAATTTCCCTAACTTGCCTGAGGATTACAGTTACCTGAAGTACTTAATAAATGTTCTCATTCTTGGACCCCAATTCAAACCAATGGAATCAAAATTTTTGAGGGTGAATGGCTAGGACAATTGTCATCATCAAACAAGAAGGTAAACTCACTACTCTAGAAAGCATGTGATTCTACAGAATACCTTGAATTAAACACATGATGGAATGGAACACAAACAAATAGTTTCAACTGAAAATTAAGTGGGTCCTATGTGAACATCCTAGAGTTGCCATAACAAAGTGTATAACCTTTGGCTTACACACAACCTTCTGAGTGCCTTTGTGTGCGTTTAACTTATTGTGTGGCCAAGCCTGGGAAAGCCGTCAGGATGAACATGTGATTCTTTCTTTTAACGTTAAAATAAAGATTTTTGTGTAGACTTCTATCTTCATTTCCATGGCATCCCTTGAGGACCGCGCTCTGTGTCCAACACGTCTGCCAGACACGAGTGGTGAAGCCTGGTTAGCGAGTTCTCGTCACCCCTGAGACTTTGTGTGCTCTGCCCTCATTTGGGGCTGTGCCTAGAGCAGACCTGTCTCAGCTGTTTCTAAATGTTAAAGGGCTTATTTCATGGTTTTGAGGTTTTAATTTTTGTAAAGCACATTAAGTCACCTATAAAATGATTACACTTCAAAAAAAATTCTCTGTATGGAAGGTAGATAATACTAATAACATTGCCTGATTTCTCTGCATACTACTACATTTAACCCTTTGAGCCCTTGCTGCATATAATTTCAACTAGGCTGCTTTCGTCCCCACCACCAAATTTAATCTCTCTGGCATGGAACCATCTTGATGTGCAGTCATCACAATCATCTGGTTTTGTTGGCAGCAAGAGCTTACCCTCATTTGTGACACTCTCAAAGGGTTAGCAAGACTTCTGTAGCTAGCTACCTACCTACCTGTAAAGTAGCTCTTCTTTGACATTGAAAATCATTGTATTTTAATCAGCGCCTTATTAGTAGTATTTTTTTTTTTGGCTGCTTTTCTGATGTCTTTTTTTTTTTTCAATTTAGACATTTTCTGTGTGAATGTGCCTTTTCAAACTTGCTTTGGTTTATTCCTCTGCAAATACTGATCTGAATGCCTATTCTGATGACTTCTCTTCCAGCTCTTCTGTACCACTCTCTTTTGTGATGTGTAAGTCCTATGTTAATAAATAATTCTTTGGCATATTTTGAAAAAAAAAAAGAAGGGCTTACACAACAGAAATATTGCCTCACAATTCTGGAAACTAGAAATCCAAAATCAAGGTGTCAGCAAGATTTGTTCCTTCTGAGGGCTGTGAAGGAAGAGTGTTCCAGGTTTCTCGCCTTGATAGTTGTCTTATCCCTAACCCACTTTAAATCCTCCCTCTATGCATGTCTGTATCCAGACTTCTGCCTTTTGTAAGTACTCAAGCCCTGTTGGATTGGGAACCACCCAATGGCCTTTTTTAGAGTCAATTATTTCTTTTATTAAAGCCTAGCTCCAAATCAGGTCATATTCTGAGGTACTTGGGGGGGTGGTCAGGATTTCATCAAACAAATTGAAGAAAGGGATACAATTCAACCCATAACAGTTCAATGCCAAATATTTATTTTTCAGTATTATTCATCTATGTTTAATTTTACTAATTATTATTTGATAATATTCACCACTCATTTATTTCTAAACTTTCCTCCATCTACCATTAGGATAAAATCACATATGTAGCGAGGCTGACTTTGTGATCAAGGTAAATGTGTCTAGACACTTCCATGGATAGGAAGTACAAAAAGTTCTCATAATGTCAGAGAAATTTCTAATTTGTTTCTGCCAAAACTTTAGAGTTGGGGTAATTCCTCAAAGGTGTGGGGCAATTCTTTCCCACTTGACATAAATGAGTGAGTTTGCATGTCTCTTTTATGTATGTATATATGTATGTATAGGCGTATGTATTTACTTACTGGAAGACAGAGGAACCCTTAAGAGAACAGAATGAAAACTACTGGGTTAGCCTTGGCTGAGGTGAAAAGATCAAAGATGAGGTAGAGCCTTCAGGCTTGGAAGCTTTTGTCATGATGAATAATTAATGAGCCCCTGTGAGCACAATCTACTTTTTCTAAGCATCCAGCCCTGGCATAGTATGGCATATGAATCTCAAGTCCTAAAAGGATCTTTATTTTATAAGCCACCCTGAAGATCTGAAGTTTTTATCTTATGTAACTGGCTTAAAAGAATCATGAACTATGAAGGTCCTAATTCGGTTGCACTTCTATTACTGATACTTTAAAATCTGTGCTCTTTCACTTTTCATTTTTCCATTTTATGAATAATTGATACAATTATTCTTTTCCATTTTTAATATGGATAATGGTTCTCAGCTTATTTGGGAGATATGAAGATAGAGTATCTCTACATTTCATCTGTTAAGTACAAGGTATTTCTGAGTCCTCAGTTTTCTTGTTCCTTTGTCCCCCCATCACACTTTATTGACAAAACTCTAATTCTTATATTATCCATCATCCCTGCTACTTTGCACCTGCATTTGGAAAACTAAATTTAGTTATTGAACAAGACAGAATCACAGTAATTGTTCTTCATTTCAAGAACAATGCATAAACATCTCCCTGAAGTGGACCATTAGTGTTACCTGGAATCCCAACTAGATTTCTCTAGTCATTCCTGCTTCTTCTCACAAAGGAGAGAAATCAAAACACTTTCTCTTGTCAAACTTGTAATATACTTGTCTCCTTAGCTGATAAATTTTCTCTTTATTTTCTGGAAAATAAGAAGCATTTTGAAGAAAAGTTACACATTCTCCGAACAACCCATTTACACACTCCCTGCTTGTATGGATATATATATTTCTCCGCCTTGTTTTCTAGCAAGATGGAAGAAACTGCCATGGTTTTCTCTAAGTCCAAAGCCTACCTGTCCCTTATGCATGGGATCCTATAACCTCTCTCCTACTTAAACTTTCTATTTTTACAAGTTTGTCATATTTCTATCACAATTATTTTATTTAGTTCCTACAGAATTACTACCAGAGATACAAAAGTATTCTGTAATACTATGTTCTATCTCAAAACAAGCCAAATACTTCCCTTTTATAAAAACTTTCTATTATTATTATTATTATTATTATTATTATTGTTAGAGAGCACACGAGGCGGGTTGTGGGGAGGTAGGGAGAAGGAGAGAATCGTAAGCAGATAACATGCCCAGTGTGGAGCCTGAAATCAAGACTTGGATGTTTAACCAACTGAGCTACTCTGGTGCCCCAAGCTAAATACTTCTTTAATTCAACATTCCACTCTACATACAAGGCTATGTCTATTTTAATATTAGATAAAATTCCTATATTCTGTCTCCAGTTCATCTTTTATCATTTTCCCTGGAACAAATTCTAACAAATTCCAAACATTTTATTCCTTCAGGTCAGAGGCTGTTTAAGGTCACCAATGACTTCATATCCCAGTAAGTGTCAGTCATTACTTTGTTCTAATAGTGCCACACACCACAAATCAATCACACCTTATTTTGTGAAGTGTTTTCTTTATTTAATTTCTAGAACATCTCTCTCCTGGGCCTCACTCTTTCTGAGTTTTCTCCAATTTTGTAGACTGTTTCCTTTTAGGTTGTTTTGCTGGGCCTATTAAAAAAAAATATTCTGAACTTGTTAAAATGGTAAGGAAGATTTTATTCACAGCTATTGTAATAGAGGTAAATGCACTAGGGGAAAGAGACGGAACTCAACTCTGAATATAGCCAAGGCAGCTGGGGATTTGTAGCCAAAGGGCAGAATGAAAGAGTTCAGTGGATAGAAATTGCTAAAAGGAGACTTTAAGTTAGAGAGATTCTTACAAAACTAACTTAACATGATTCTTACTGAAGGCAGGTCAGGGACTTACACATGGTCGATAGGGGATGAAGAACTTGATCAGATAGCAAACATGATCAGGTATCAAGGATGGCAGTATTCCCATTAAATTGACGTAGCAGGATTCTTGCCAAGACTAGGCTAAAAAAGCCAAAGACACTGTGGGGACTTGACTAAAGTTTGGTCAAGGACAGAATTTTTTTCAAATCCCACCTTTTACTAGTTCTGAATGCAAAATGCCCAGGACTTTGTCTTTGGACACTTTATCTTCTTTATATTTATCCCTAAGTGATTTCATCCTATACTGTGGCCTTCAATATGATCTATATTTTTCCAATTTTCATATTTTAGTTTCTAACCTGAATATTTTCCCTAAATTCAGGCAAGCATATCCAACTGGCTACCAGACATGCCTGGTTGGATTACCTGTATGAACTGACATCTCAACATTTCCTAAATCTAATTTTTTATTACCTCCCCTACACCAGTACCTCTGACCTCTGTTTCCCATATCATAGAATCACATTAAATTGTGGAGTTATCCTTCATACTTTATTTCATTATTACATCCATTTTATCATGCCTCTGTGGCTTAATCTTCAAAAAAGATTCAAAATTTTACCATATCCAGCAACACGATCTAGGCACATAATACCTTCAATTTCTAGCTGTGTATTATGCTAGCCTCCTACCAATTCTTGTTTTCACACTTATCTTCTCATATTGTATTCATCACTCAGAAACCAGAGCAATATTTTTTGCATGTAAGTCATATTTGCTCAACGCCCTCCAATGACTTCATATTTTAGAAGGATCTTTGTAATCAAATCCAAGTTCAAGTTCATTATCAGGACCTTTGAGGTCTTACCCAATCTGTCCTTGGAATGCTCTGTCCTCGACAACTTTTGCATCTTTCCAGCCTTTCTTACTGTGTTCCAGCCACAATGACTGATGAGTTTTGAATACTGCACACGTATTCCTACATCTGTGCCTTTGTACTGGATATTCCCTCTTCCAAATGTTGTCCCTTAATTTTGGATATGACTCATTTCCTCACTTAAATTACATCTTTGCTCACATATCAATTTATTCAAGAAGGCTTCCCAGATTCTATATAAATAGACCCACATCCTGATCCATCACTTTTTATGTACAAAGCCTGACTTACATTCCTCATGCACTTAACATCTATTAACATATTGTTTGCCTACAGCCTACTAAAATATAAGTTAAGCTATAAGGAGCTTTTTGACTTTTTTTTTTCACTGTTGTATCCTAATACTTTAAAACTTTCATGGTAAGTATTTAATACATATTATTGAATGAATAAAAGTACACAGGGGGCTCATCAAAGTTAAATACATTTCATTTTGGAAAATATATAGGAAGCACAAGGATATGAATGAATACATAGAAGTAATGTCATTAAAATTGGGGAGAGAAGACAGGATATAAAACTAGGTCTGCCTTTTATTTTTTTAAGTTTTTTTTTTTTTTTTTTAAATTTATTTGACTGAAAGAGATCACAAGTAGGCAGAGAGGCAGGCAGAGAGGGAGAGGGGAAAGCAGGCTCCCTGCTGAGCAGAGAGCCTGCTGTGGGGCTCCATCCCAGGACCCTGAGATCATGACCTGAGCTGAAGACAGAGGCTTAACCCACTAAGCCACAGAGGTGCCCTGCCTTATAATAATAGTAAAAAAATTTTGAACAAAAAACTTGAATGTGCAAAAAGTATCCTTAACTTTCCCAAAAAGAAACAACAAATGTTGGAGAGGTTGTAGAGAAAGGGGAACCCTCTTACACTGTTGGTGGGAATGCAAGATGGTACAGACACTTTGAAAAACAGTGTGAAGTTTCCTTAAAAAGTTAAAAATAGAGCTATCCTATGACCCAGCAATTGCACTACTGAGATTTATCCCAAAGATACAGATGTAGCAAAAAGAAGGGTCACATGCACTCCAGTGTTCATAGCAGCAATGTCCACAATAGCTAAACTGTGGAAGGAGCCAAGATGCCCTTCAACAGATGAATGGATAAAGAAGATTCCATACATACAATAGAATATTACTCAGCCATCAGAAAGGATGAATACCCAACATTTATATCAACATGGATAGAACTGGAGGAGATTATGCTAAGTGAAATAAGTCAAGCAGAGAAAGACAATTATATGGTTTCAGTTATTTGTGGAACATAAGGAATAGCATGGAGGACATTAGGAGAAGGAAAGGAAAAATGAAGGGGGGTAATCAGAGGGGGAGATGAACCATGAGAGACTTTGGATTCCAGGAAACAATCTGAGGATTTTAGAGGGGAGGTGAGTGGGGGGGATGGTTTAGCCCAGTGGTGGGTATTAAGGAGGGCACATATTGCATGGAGCACTGGGTGTTATACACAAATAATGAATCATGGAACACCATATCAAAAACTAATGGTGTACTGTATGGTGACTAATATAACATTAAAAAAAAAGAACTTAATGTCCTAACTAACATGATTATATACATACAGACCTTCCTTAATTAGTATACACACATGGATTTTATTTTTGTCAACTTCTAAGGTTATGCACATTAAGGCTAATACAGTGTAGGTTGGTGTAAATATATTACAAATTACAATTCAGTTTTCCTTTTCTGGTGTCAGTCTCTGTCTATATTCTTCTCAATAATATTGAACTATCTGAGGTGCCTGGGTGGCTTCGTTGGTTAAACATCTGCCTTCAGCTCAGATGATCCCTGAGTCCTGGGATCAAGCTCCATGAGCCCCAAGTTGGCTCCCTGCTCAGTGGGGAGCCTGCTTCTCCCTCTTCTTCTGCACCTCCCCTGACTTGTGCTCTCTCACTCTCTCTCAAATAAATAAATAAAATATTTAAATATTAATAATAATAATATTTCACTATCTCAAGAAGTAACTGAATAGCATCCAAGAAATGATAAAAATCCACAGATTTGAACAAAAAGAAAAATCATGCTTGAGACATAGTAAATTTGAGTAATTGGCTCAAAGTGATATAGTGACTAAATGATGAATCAACAAAATTATAATTCAGAGTCCCTCTTCTTACATAATTCACAGTATTAGAATATGCTTGTACTATTTAACTAAAGACTTAATAAGAAGTCATAAAGTATAGCATGGTGTTGAAGAGGGATGTTTATTTTCTTTCATGTATGTTTCTGGAAGAAAGGGAAGGAGGTAATAAGACTGATGGACTGGTCAGAGGATGGAGTGGCTGTAGTTTGGTGAGAAAGGAAAGAACTCTGATTATGGCAAGGCCCCAAAGGAAAAGATAAGAACTCTATTTTCAAAGAGCTTTGGCAGATAACCTGGACAGACACAATGCTGGAGGAAGAGGCGGTTACATCAGGAGAATCAACGAAGAAACACTGCAGAAATTAGACTACAGTGAATGATTCTCAGGAGAGGGGCATGAGAAAGAGATAAACTCAACTGAGTTTTGAAGAAGATGTACAGCATTGTAGTCAAATAAATATAGGTAGTGCTAGAAAACTAGCCATGAGAAATGCCTCAGGTGACTGCAAACATTATAGCAAACTGATAGTAAAGGGAAATATTGGAAAGGGAGTTAATTTGGTAGAGTTATGTTGATGACTAATGAATAATGATGACTTCCATTGTGGTGAATAAATAGATACACAAATAGGAATTAACAGGAAACTTATGTAGAATAAATCTAAGATGATGTATGAAAAATCGGGGTATTAATGGTTTTATGTAATAAATAGATCAGTATGTGGGTATATATCATCACAGAGAAACTATTTTCAATTTCTGTGTTTTGTATAGTTACTAACACAGAAAGATACCCCCAAAGCAGGCTCAACTCTGATATCTGCAGGACTCAGGCAAGAATACAAATGAAGTCAGTTGGCATACGTCCAAACAATGAAAACTAATTAATTATTTAGTATGTTCCATTCTCCTATCTTGACAAATAAACTTTTACAATAGCCTGGAAGCCCAGGTTGGATAGATGGAGTCAGAACTTGATCATCAAGCAGCCCCGGAAGCAATCTTTGATTGCTAGGTTAAAGAGTGTTTAGGTATCTAGAAGACACTTTATCTTGAATAGTTTGACTCACTCCCTGTTGGTGAGAGGTACAGCCGGAGAACATCCTGAACATGGCAGGAAACCCTACTACCTAAATTTAAAAGTCAAACTGTCCAAAGCCCCTGAAATGTCCATAGCATTTTCACCTGGGCATTGTGATCTAGCATAACTTTTAACTTTCATACTTTACTATATTGTATTATTTACATTCTCTTTGGGGAAATGTTTTAACTTTATACTACAAATGGAACAGCATGCATTTTAATTTTACCACCTGTTATAGGAAAAATAACTCACCCATTAATAGAACATTATTTAGTATAACCTTTGCAGACCTATAACTTATATCTTTAGGTGAAAAGTACAAGAGACTAGTATGAAAATATTTAACAAGGTGAATAGAAATTAAAATACTATCAGAACATAAATATATTTTCAGTAGAGGGAATGTATAAAGATACTGCCTTAAACAACAAAAAATATACTTTCTATTTGATATTAGATTCACTATGACTCAAACTGAAATGCAGAAGACCTTAAGTTCATTTTGTTACATAAAGAAAACCATAAATATTGTAAAATGGGAAGTCACTAGAGAGCTTTTCCTTAAACTTTTTCATGCAGCTTTCCCAAAATCTCTTTATTCTAAAACTAAGAAACAGTATTTTAATCTTTAAAGATATATGTTGTAGTTGGAAAAATAAATCCAGGAACTGAACTACTGGCCAAGAAACAAGATATCCTAAATGTAAATTTCAGATTCTATCTTTCTATCACCTATCTACCTATATATCTATCTTGAAGTAATATTGGCATACAACATTATATTAGTTTCAGACATTTAACATAGTAATTTGATATTTGTATATACTATAAAATGATCACAACAATAAGTCTAGTTATCATCTGTCACCATACAGTTATATATTTTTTTCTTGTGTTGAGAACTTTTAAGATTTACTCCTTTAGCAACTTTAAACACGCAGTGCAGTATTTCTGCCTATAGTTATAATGCCGTACATTATATCCCCATGACTAATTTATTTTATATCTGGAAGTTCATACCTCTTTTCCCACTTTACCTGTATGTCCACCTTTTGACACTCCTCCCCTCTAGCCATCACCAATCTGTTTTCTGTATCTATGAGTTCAGTTTTTTATCATTTTGTTTGGGTTTTTTTTACATTCCACATATAAGTGAAACAATATGGCCTTTGTCTTTCTCTGACTTATTTCACTTAGCATAATAACCTTGTTGCGAATGCAAGATTTTCTTTATTATGGCTGAGTATTACATACATAATATATTAGTATATATTATATATATTTATATATTATATTAGTATTATATATATATATATATACACATGTATATATATATATAAAACAACTTCTTTATCCATTCATTCACCAGTGGACACTTTGGGTGTTTTCATATCTTGGCGATTATAACTAATGCTGCAAGGAATATATGGGTGCATATAATTTTAAGTAGTGTTTTTATTTTCTTCAGATAAATACCTAGATGTGGAATATCTGGATCCTATGGTAGTTCTATTTTTATTTTTTGAGAAACACCCATATTATTTTCCATAGTGGCTGCACCAAATTACATTTCCACCAACACACCACAAGGGTTCCTTTTTCCTATCCTCTCCAACATTTGCTCCTTTTTGTTTTTTGGTAATAGCCATTCTAACAGGTGGTACATGATACTTCATTGTGTTTTTGATTTGCATTTCCCCGATAATTAGTGATGTTGAGCAGTTCTTTCATATGCCTGTTGGCCATCTTTATGTCTTCTTTGGAAAATTACCTACTTATATCATGTGTCCATTTTTAATAGGATTGCTTGGATTTGCTATTAAGTTGTTTGAATTCTTTATGTATTTTGTAATATTAACCCCTTATCAATTATATGATGTGCAAATATCTTCTCCCATTCAGTAGATTGCTTTTTCATTTTGTTGATGGTTTTCTTTGCTATGCATAAACTTTTTAGTTTGATGCAATCCCATTTGTTTATTCTCACTTTTGTTGACTTTGCTTTTGGAGTCAAATTTGACAATTAAGTGCCAAGACTAATGTCAAGGAGCTACCACCTTTGTTTTTTGCTTTCTGGTTTTTTTTGTTCTGTTTTGTTTTGTTTTTCTAGGAGTTTAAGTCTCACATATTGTATTCATTCAAGTCTTTAACCCATTTGATTACTTTTTGGGTTTGGTGTAAGGAAATGTTTTAGTTTCTTTCTTACGCATGTGACTGCCCCGTTTTCCCAGTACCATTTATTGAAGAGTCATTTCATCCCTCATTTTATATTCTTGCCTCCTCTGTCATAAATCAACTGACCATATATGCATGTGTTTATTTATAGGCTCTCTATTCCCTTCCATTGATCTGTTTGTTTTTACGTCATTACCACACTGTTATTTTGATCACTATAGCTTTGTAGTTTAGTTTTAAATCAGAGAGTGTGATGGCTACAGATTTATTCTTTCTCAAGGTTGTTTAAAGTATATGGAGTCTTTTGTGGTTCTACACAAATTTTAGAATTGCTTGTTTTATTTTGGTGAAAAATGCCATTGGAATTTTGATATGGATTGCACTGATCTGTAGGTTGCTTCTAATAGTACAGATACTTTAACAATGTTAATTCTTCCAACCAATAGGCATGGGATCTGTTTCCATTTACTTGTGTCCTCTTAGTTTATCTTATCAATGTCTTAGAGTTTTTAGTGTCAAAGTTTTTCACCTCTTAGGTTAAAATTATCCCAAGGTATTTTATCCTTTTGATGCAATTGGAAATGGGATTATTTTCTTAATTTCTCTTTCTGATAGTTTGTTGTTAGTGTATAGATACACAACGGATTCTTGTATATAGATTTTGCACTTTGCAACTTTACTGAATGTGTCTATTGGTTCTAAGAGGGTTTGGTGGAATCATTAGGGTCTTTTTTTTTTTTAAGATTTTTTATTTATTTATTTGACAGACAGAGATCACAAGTAGGCAGAGAAGCAGGCAGTTAGAGAGAGGAGGAAGCAGACTCCCCACTGAGCAGAGAGCCCGATGCGGGGCTCGATCCCAGGGCCCTGAGATCACGACCTGAGCCAAAGGCAGAGGCTTTAACCCACTGAGCCACCCAGGCGCCCCCTCATTAGGGTCTTCTATCTTTAAAATTACATTGCCCACAAATAGTAACAACTTTACTTTTTTCCTTCAATTTGAATAAATCTTATTTTGTTTTCTTGCCTGATTGTTCTGGCTAGGACTTCTAACACTATGTTGAATAAAAGTGGCAAGAGTGGACGTTTTCTCTTTCCTGATCTTAGAGAAAATGCTTTCTGATTTTCCAGGCTGAATATGATGTTAGCTATAGGCTCTTAATATATGTTTATTATGTTGAGTTATGTTCCCCTTATACTCACTTTCTTGAGTGTTTTTATTATAAATGGATATCTAATTCTGTCAAATGGTTTTTCTGTACCTATTCTGATGGTCATATGATTGTTACTTTATTTTTTAATGTGGCATATCACAGTGATTGATTTATGGATGTCGAACCATCCTTGCATTCCTAAAATAAATCCCACTTGATGATGGAGAATGTTCCTTTTAATGTACTACAAAATTCAGTTTGTTATTATTTTGTTGAGGATTTTTGTATCTATATTCATCAGGGACAGAGGCCTGTAATTTTTCTGTGTGTGTACCCCTGAAGCCATCTGAAAGATTTTTGATTACTGAATCTGACCTTACTAGTAACTGTTCTATTAAGATTTTCTATTTATTCATTATTCAGTCTTGGAAAATTATGTTTCTAGGAATTTACCCTTTTCTTCTAGTTTGTCCAATTTGCTGGAATATAATTGTTAATAATAGTCTCTTCTGATGTTTTTCATTTCTGTGGCATCAGTTGTAACTGCTTTCACTTCTGATTTTAATTATTTGAGCCCTCTCTGTTTTTGCCTGCTGTGTCTAGCCAAAGGCTTATTAATTTTATCTTATCAGAGAAGCAGTTCTTAGTTTATTTCCCCTCTTCTTTTTATTATTTCCTTCAAATTTGGACTTCATTTGTTCTTCTAGTTTCTTTAGGCACAAAGTTATATTGTTCACTTGAGACTTTTCTTATTTTTTGATGTAGGTCCGTAACATGATGAAATTCCTTCTTAGCACCAATTGGGAATCATCTCATATCCCATAGACTTTGGTTGTAGTATCATTTTCCCCTGTTTCAAGGTATTTTTCTAAATTTATTTGATTTTTTTTTCATTGACTCATTGGTTGTCCAGTAGTATGTTTAATCTCCACTTTTTTTTGTTGTATTTTTAGCTTTCTTCTTGTAATTGATTTCAAATTTCACAACATTGTGGTCAGAAAAACAATTCTTAACCCACTGAGCCACCCAGACATCCTAGAAAAAAAATTCTTGATATGATTTCAGTCTTCTTAAATTTAATAAGACTTGTTCTGTGGCCTAACACATAATCTATTCTGGAGAACATTCCATGTGCACTTGAGAAAAATGCGTATTCTCTTGCTTTTTGATGGAATATCTAAGTCCCTCTGGTCTTTTAAGCCTGATGTTCCCTTAAAATTCTTTGGCTGATCTGTCCCTTGATGTAAATGTAGTATCAAAATCTCCTACTATAATTGTATTACTGCCAATTTCTCGCTTAACATTAATTAGTATCTGTTTTATAGATTTAGGTATTCCTATGTTGGGTGCATGAATATTTACTAATATTATATCCTTTGTTGTTATCATTATACAATGCCTTTCTTTGTCTTTCATTACAGTCTTTGTTTTAAAGTCTATTTTGTCTGATAAAAGCACATTTACACCACGTTTCTTTCCATTTTCATTTTCATGTAATATCTTTTACCATCCCTTCACTTTCTTTCTATGTGTAACCTTATGTCTGAAGTGTCTTGTGTGCAGCATATAGACAAATATTATATTTTTTAACCCATTCAACCACTCACATTTGATTGAAAAATTTAGTTCATTTACATTGAAAGGATTTATTGATATGTATGTATTTATTGCCATTTTGTTAGCTGCTTTCTGGCTGTTTTTGTAGATCTTCTCTGTTCCTTTCTTCTCCTTTTGCACTCTTACGTTGTGGTTTGGTGACTTTATTTAGTGTTACATCTAGATTACTTTCTCATTATCTTTTGTGTATCCACTATAGGTTTTTGCTTTGTGGTTATCATGAAGTTCACATGTAATAACTTAAATGTATCAGTTTATTTTAAGTTGATAACATCTTAAGTTTGAACACATTCTAAAACTCTACATTTTTAGCACCCACCATTTTATGTTTTTATGTCATATTTTGCATCTTTTTATTTTATTTATACCTTAATAAATTATTATAGTTATAATTAATTTTACTACATTTGTCTTAACCTTCATGCTACTTTTTTTTAAGATTTTATTTATTTATTTGACAGAGAGAGAGATCACAAGTAGGCAGAGCAGCAGGCAGAGAGAGAAGGGGAAGCAGTCTCCCTGCTGAGCAGAGAGCCTGATGTGGGGCTCAATCCCAGGACCCTGGGATCATGACCTGAGCTGGAGGCAGAGGCTTAAGCCACTGAGCCACCCAGGTGCCCCTAATGCTACCTTTATAAGTAATTAATCCACTACCTTTACTCTGCATTTACATTTACCAATAAGTCTTTTACTCTCGTTTTTTTTTTTCTTGTTACTAGTTGCTAATCTTTCCTTTCTGCTTAAAGAAGTACCTTTAACATTTCCCCTAAGGATGATTTCATGATAAAGAACTCCTTTAGCTTTTGGTTGTCAGGAAAAATATCTATCTCTCCTTCAATTCTGAATAATATCCTTGCCAGATAGAATATTCTTGGTTGGAAGATTTTGTTTTGTTTTGTTTTAATTCAGCATTTTGAATAAATCACACCACTCCCTTCTGGACTTCAAAGTTTCTGCCCAAAAAATTAGCTGATAGTCTTCTAGGGGTTCCCTTATGCATAACAATTTTTCTTTATCTTGCTGTTTTTAAGATTATTTATCTTTATTTTTTTAAATGCTTTAATTTAAAGTGTCAGTATGTATAATTGTATGTATAAACCCTCTTTGGGTTTATCTTATTTGGAACACTGTGCTTCCTGAACCTACAGTCTATTTTCTTCTACATATTAGGGAAGCTTTCAGCCACTTTTTTTTTTTTTTTTTTAATAACGGCTCTTTTCCTTTCTTTCTTCTCTTTATGCATCTCTTTTTTTTTTTCTTTTATTTTTTTAAAGATTTTATTTATTTAACAGATCACAAGTAGCCAGAGAGACAGGCAGAGAGAGAGAGAGAGGAGGAAGTAGGCTCCCTGCTGAACAGAGAGCCCCATGCCGGGCTCGATCTCAGGACCCTGGGATCATGACCTGAGCCGAAGGCAGAGGCTTTAACCCCCTGAGCCACCCAGGTGCCCCTATGCATCTCTTATACTGCAAATGTTATTCTGTTTTTGACCCCTAAGTCCATTAAAACTATCTTCACTTTTTTTTTCCTTTTGTTATTTTGTTTGTGTGAGTTCCACCAGCCTGTCTTCCAAGTCGCCATTTTTTTCTTCTGCTTCATCTAGTCTGTTTTTCATCCCCTTTGGTATATTCTTCAGTTATTGTATACTCCTACTCTATAACTTCTATTTGGTATTTTCTTACATTTTTCTCCTTGTTGAAGTTCTTATTTTGTTCCTCCATTTTTCTCCATGGTTCAGTGAGCATCTTTATGACCATTATTTTGAACTTTTTAACAGGTAGATAATTTATCTCTGTTTCAATAAAGTATTTTTATGAGGCTTTTTTTAACTTGGGACATATTCTTTTTCATTTTGTTTGACTATCTGCATTTGTTGCTGTGTATTAGGTGAAATAGCAGCCTCACCCAGTCTTGAGGGAGTGGCCTTGCCTCAGAGATCAAACTCATCCTTCCACCTTACCTTAGCTGTTGGTTATCCCTCAAACTTTTATGATTGTTTAAGTAGCCTGGTTTATTCTTGATAGGCCCCAGTTGTTGAGGGCATGCCAAGATCTACCAGTATTCCAAAAGGAGGGATCGCAGTAAGCACATAATTTTGGGCTAATTGAAAGTCAAATCCTCAGGTTGCAACTTCTAAGGTATGCAGATATATACCTTGTAAGATCACAATCATAAACCCTGCTAGCCTCCAAATCTGGAGATATGGGAAAGATTCCTTGGGAGAGAGTTTCAGAAATTAGGCTTAAGATGAGCATATAAGCTCTTTTTTGGATGTACCAAAAAGCTCTAGTGAGGCCAAAGAAGGGTGCTAAGATGGTGTCTTCCTGTCAGCTTTCCCTGAGAGTACATTCATAGTCTCAAGATCAATGGCACACCTGAAGCCTATTCTGTAGGGTGAAGTTCCAGGACTAGTATTCAGAACTTTTCACTGGCAGATGGGTCTGTGTGTGTGTGTGTGTTTTAGGCTGCTGTCTGTGCAAAGCCCCGAGTATGGTAGCCTGACAAGAATTGGCTTTTTGTGTGTGTGTGTTTGTGTTTGTTTCTGTTTGTTTGTTTGTTTGTTTGTTTTTCCCCAGAAAACAAGATCCCCTGGCCACTAGGGCCAGGTGATCAAGGAATGGCCTCTTGGCAGTGTGGACTACGCTTGTTTGCTGGCTTTATGGAAGCAGCAAGAGATAATTGTCTGTACATGTCCTCCATGCTAGCAAGATAGAGGGGGAGTGCAAAATAGTATCCACTGACTACCTCTGTCCTTGGAGAAAATCCTGACTGGACCCTGCCCCTCTAGCAGATGATTTATGATTATAAAATGAATCTTCCTTACATATTATCTAGGTATTTTTTGAAGATCTGTTTTTGTATTAGGCCCTGGGGCAAGCTCTGCATGCAAGCCCTATAAAAGGAGCATCTCAAATCCATACAGTCCTTTGGGTCTCTTAGACATAAACACCGTTTGTTCTTTTTTTTTATTTTTTATTTTTTATAAACATATTTTTATCCCCAGGGGTACATGTCTGTGAATCGCCAGGTTTACACACTTCACAGCACTAACCATAGCACATACCCTCCCCAATGTCCATTACCCCACCC
>PISX010012426.1:0-60790 GCA_004024625.1 Mellivora capensis | reverse complement strand
CCTGTCTCTCTAATCCCAGCACAGTGGCCAGGCCTTAATCAGCTCGATAAACATTTCATAAGTCGACGACTAGGGGGAAGGGGGTACGGTTTGTGGTACAGTCCCGCACAGTTTCAGGAAGAAGTGAAGAACAGGCCGGGCGTGGAGAGATCACCGGGCCAGAGGGAGGTGGAGAAAGCACGCCCAGAGGCTCAGAGGTCAGAATTCCAGCTGCCATAAGGAAAGTGAGACTTCAGATCTGGGCAGAACAAGTTCCTTCGGGAACGGGGTGGAAGGGGTGCTGGACTGCCCCATGGAGGCTTGGGTGTGCAGAGAGATGGACCTGTGCCCGTGGGCTCGGTGGCCGCCAAAAAGAACACGGGAACCAGGTCTTTATCACTGGCACAACACTTGGTGTTTGCTGAAAGCTTCGAGATGCCCAAAAGCCTGCGGGGGCATAGTTTTTTATAGAAGTAGGCAATTGTTCCCTAAAAAATTCAAACTCGGCTCTCAAATCCAGGTGTGAGGATTTTTTTTTTTTAAGATTTTATTTATTTATTTAACAGAATGAGAGAGAGTATGAGAGGGGAGAGGGTCAGAGGGAGAAGCAGACTCCCCACTGAGCAGGGAGCCTGATGCGGGATTCGATCCCGGGGATCAGGACCTGAGCCGAAGGCAGCCGCCCAATCTACTGAGCCACCCAGGCACCCCAGGTCTGAGGATTTTTGAGCCTCTTCCTCCTCAACACGGCAGGCACTGGGCAAGTGTTCTGACCCCTCCCCCCCGTCTCATGACCCTCTGCGCGAGGACACTCACCTGCCGCCATGCCAGCCAGACAGCCCTTCGCTCGTCCCGTCCCCAAAGCCAACCCAAGGTAGGCACTTGGTGGGGACCCCTATGTCCTAATAGTGCCCGCTTACCTCCACCCCCCTGAATATCTGTGTAAGCATGCGAAGGTGTTATCAAAAGTCTTCAAGGCTCAGAAGAACAGACGCACGACCGCAGACCGCCAGATGGTCAGGCTGCCACCAACCCGCCAGGGTGAGAAGGCCCACAGCCCGCTGGGGCAGAACCCTGAGCAACTCGTGGTTGGAGCTGCTTTTCATACTTAATGTGCAACTTAGGGAATGTGAAGTGAGCACTTAGTAGAGCAAGGAGATGGTATCTGTGATTACTGTGTCCCAATTCATTTTACCTTCTAACCAGCTGACTAGTTTGTCAACTAAATGACACAGGTGCTTTACAGAGTTACATACCATGTCTAATTTTTGACAGGCAGTGACATCGAGGCCTTAGACCATCTCCCAGAAGCGGGGATGTCGCCGTGGGAATCAATGCTGGCTTCGTCAGTGAATGCTCCTCCCACCATGTGCGCAAGGAAGGGGACAGAGGGGACAGCTGCACAGCTGCTGCTCTGTGACCCACTGACTCGCAACAGCTGCCCGACCAAGCCCTCCCTCCACTTCCAAGGGCCAAGGCAAACACTCGGCCCCATGGTGCACAGACACCCACAGGGGCCACAGTGGAGGGGACTGAGGGGCCGCTGGGCATATGATTGGTGGGCTGTCACTTCCCCCCAGCCCCCAGGGTACTGTCACCACACTGAGAAGCAACCACATCATGTACAAATAGACTCTTTACCCAAAACGCTGCAAGTTAGAGTTTTAGAGCAATGGCAGTTGAGAGGATTTTGCGCTAAGGCAGAAAGCCAACCAAACAGAAAGGCAGTTCCTTAGCTGTGTGAAATACTGAACTAGATGCCTGAGAGTTGCAAAGAAGGAACGGCATATCACGGATGATCTCTGGTCTCAAGAAATTTAAACTCCAGTGAGGGAACCAGCACGAAAGAGGAACCCACTAGGATTACATTTTCCACAGCAAGTGCCAAAGTCGTGCCACATGCGGGGAGTACTGTAAGAACATCAGAAAATGGATGGTTTATAGTCAGAAATCAGGGGGGGTTGAGCTGAATCTCCCACGGGTGGACCTGTGAGCACAGCACCAACCAGACGAAGGCGTTCCACAGAGCGGGACAGAATGAACGCAAAGGGAGGTGTAAGGGCCGCCGCGTAATGCTGGTCACTGAAGGTAGCACCACGGGAAAAAGACGAGGGGGAAAGGCTGAGGCCCACTGTGGCGACGTGAATGACAGCAGCAAGCACAACTTCATCCGTCGTGGGGGCTGAGGGCAGGCGCAGAATGCGACAGGATCGGATGAAGGCTGTCTCCAGAGCACCTTCTGATAGAAAAGGGAAGGAACGTGAAAATAGGAAAGTCAGGCTTGAAATCTGCGGGTCTGGGAGTCATCCTAGCTCCCAGCTCAGGTGGTAGCGATGGCAATGGGAAAGGAGAGGGCGGCATGGAACACGGACAGATGGGGCCACACAGGTGACACAGGTGGGGACCCTGGGCATCCAGAGAACACCTGCGGTGTTGTTCCCATCAACAGAAAGCAGCGTGTGATGGAGACAGTGCCTGTTCCATGTTGATGAGACTGTTGATGAGACACTTCTGTTCGGGGACCTGTTCGCATGGGAAGTGAATCCCACCACCTCGTCCTGACAACGAGGAGCAACGTCAGGAAAAAACCAACCCCTTCCTTCATGGAAGCTCTGACACAGGGTCACCTCACAAGACGCGCCCTACGTCCTTGGGAGACCAGTCCTCATGCCACGGTGACCAAGGGCTGGCACTGCGGAGGGGCCGATGCCAGCTCCGTGAGGTCAATTCCGGCTCAGCCCCTGCTGGTCTGCAAGACACCTTGCTGAGTCACCTCACTGCTAAGCCAGGAAGTTATTTTGAAGACTGACATCTGGACGGAGAGCACTGAGCACCTAGGGGCTTGCTAACGGCTATCCTCGTCCCCCAACAGTACTGACAACAGCTCTTCCCAGGGCTCCTACTTCTCCCATTTGCCTGTGCTGCTCTGGGCCAGCCGGAGACCGACCACCACCCTCCAGCACTCTGTGAAACCACAACAATGGTAGTACACACCTAGGGTGTTCCCGGTTGTTCAGGTCCAAAGAGTTAACCCATCCTCCCACCTAGACCCAAATAAAACTACACCGCAGGGCCTAAGACAGTAACAGAAAACGGGACAAAATGAAAGAAGCCACTATTTTCAGACATAAAAGGGGATCCGGTCTGGAGGAGAAGGGAGGTAAAGTCCAGGAGGGCCCCAGGATGGACCAGCTCTTGGCCGGGAGAGGTACCTTCTGAACCGTGATGCTGGGAGGGGGCCCCAAGCACTGGGAGTTCAGGGAATCCAAGGTGCCTGGAAACACCAACAACATAAAAATTAAATGAAGAGATACAGCTAATAAGCCAGGAGTGGCAACATAATATACTAGAATATACTCAGTCCAAAAGAAGAAAAAAGCAACAGAAGAACAAAGAGGAAGATGTGAGACTTAAATCTAACCGTACCGATAATTATTTTCCCGTGAAGGTAAATATTTAGACAGATATTCTAATTGAAGGCAGAGATGAGAGACCAGATCCATGCAAACAGGATCACCAAAAGGGGGTGTGGCTATATCAGTATCCGGGAATGCAGACATCAGAACAATGGAGCAGCAGGAGGAAGGAGGACATCTCCTAAGGATAAAGAGGGAATATTCATTCAATGATATTAACCATCGTTATACGCGTGCCTCTCCCCGGGGTGGAGGGGGGCAGTAGTTCCTCTCCAGCCACTTACCAAAGCAGGAGGACAGCATCTTTATTCCTAATGGGCCCAAACTGGAAAACCCCCCCAATGCCCACGAGCACTGAGGTTCGTGAAGTCCACAGGATGGCATGCTATTTACCAACAAAAGAAACCAAGTCCTGCACAAGCCACAGCGTGGATGGCTCTCAAGGAAGATCACTGGCGGGACCAATAAGCCAGACATCAGAGAGTGCACTTGGTGGGAGTCTGTTTAAATGTTCCGGTAAAGGCCGGAGCAGGTCGGGGCTGCCTGGGGCTGGGGGGAGCTGAATACAATGGGACAAGGATGCACTCTTTAAAGTGATGGAATGGGTCCGTTTGCAAGGGCTTTGGTAGGAGTCACATGGTGTACACTTCTGTCCAAAGTCAAGCTCAATCCTTAAGATGGATGTTTCATTGTACGCATATACTTCTACAATTTTTTTTAAAAAAAAAGAACACGAGCATACGGCATGGTTAGCTGTAAACAAAGAAACAAAAATCAGTAACAACGTGGCATCTCCTGAGGAAATCAGGTATATTCTAAAAATCATAAATGAGAAGAAATGGGGACAAGGGGGGGCCCAAATCCATGTTCCCAGTAAAGCCATCTGTCTCAAGTTCTTTTCGACCACCAATTCTGAACCCACTTGCTGGCGTGAGCGTGGAAGCCACAGAACAAAACGAGTTCCAATCGTCTTAAATAGTCACAAACAATATGGCAAGCAAATGGATTCTGAGAGCAAACTCTGAAGGCCAACATCTGTAAGTCATACTTTCTTCCACACTCTGAGCAATGAAAATTTCAATTAAAAAAAATTTTTTTCCGTGGAGAATAAGTGCGTCTTACGAGGTAAGAATGTTTGCTTCCTGGGGCGTCTGGGCAACTCAGTCAGTTAAGCCTCGGACTCTTGGTTTCCACTCAGGTCATGACCTCAGGGTTGTGAGATCGAGCCCCATGTCGGGCTCCACACTGAGCATGGAGCCTACTTAAGATTCTCTCTCTCCCTCTATGCCCCTTTCTTAAAAAGACATTTTTTTTTGTTTCTTTAAAAAGGGGCCCTAGAGTCTTAGTGTTCCACTGTTAAAAACAGTCTCTCTGGGGCACCTGGGTGGCTCACTGGGTTAAAGCCTCTGCTTTTGGCTCAGGTCATGATCCCGGGGTCCTGGGATCGAGCCCCACATCGGGCTCTCTGCTCTGCAGAGAGCCTGCTTCCTCCTCTCTCTCCCTGCCTGCCTCTCTTGCCTACTTGTGATCTCTGTCTGTCAAATAAATAAATAAAATCTAAAAAAAAAACAAAAACAAAACAAAAACTCTGAGAGAACGGCACAAGTCAGCCTGCCCCACCGTGGCTGGGATTTCTTTCTCTCTTAAGCCAAACCTGAAGAATGTTCTCCGCTCCTCAGGGAGCAGAAAGTGATCAGCATGGCGACAAAGCTCTAAGCTCACCTGCAACCAGACAGCATCAGGAAGAATGCAGAGATGTGTGACAGTAGCCCCCAGCAGGTGGCCCAGTGCAGATCAAGCTCCCTCCGTTCCAAGGTGCAGGAACAGACCCATTGCCCTCTGACCTCAGCCTCCTATCTGAGTCTTTTCTTCACCCTCTGGCCCCACCTGAACCAGAGGACACTGTGTCCCCCACAATCCCCGGTCCCTCCCACACCCGCTTTTGTACCTCAATGGGCCGCATTACAAACCCCATCTTCCAGGCTCTAACTCAGTGACCTCTCACCACCTCTACCTACCCGACTCGTCCAAATGCCAGAATCACCTCCTGCTTCCACCCTTGCCTCCCTGGCCCATTCCCATGGCAGTGCGTCTGCTCTGCGAATGCCTCAGTAAGCGTGTGCCAGCCCAGTGCTCAGAGTCTCCTACGACCCAGCTCACTCCAAGTAGAAGCCAACGCCTCACAATGGCCCACAAAGCCTGTCCAACCTCCTGCGCCTGGCCTGCAGCCCCCAGGCGCCCAGGCCACCCTGATCTGAAACTGCCACTGGCAAACCTTGGCGAAAATGTGCGGCCCATGGCAAAATCTACTGTATCGGCGACAGTTTTTAGCGGTAGATTTCAAACAAACCCTAATAACCAGCTCAGAGCGCATCGCTACCCTTCCTAGTTGTGACTTTGACCTGAAGTAGAAATACTGACAAAAATCAAGAAAAAGAAAAATCCTCAGAAAAAGCATTTCCAAAACAGCTAAAATGAAGGGATATCCTGACAGCAAACTACCATCTGAAATTTCATAACACGGTTGGGTTGTTTATTTATTTATTTTTTTTTAATCCTAATAGGGTCCCGTCATCGCCCTCACTGTCAGTTCAAAAAGCTGATGGACAGCTTGGCCAATAAAGGGGATGTTTCCTAGATCCTTGGCATTCTCTAGCAATAGAGACTAAGAACTCACATTTGCTAATATTGCTAGAGCATGTGCATTTTCCCCCTAAAATATGTGGATCCTGCAAAGGGAGAAAGCTACACCGTTGAGTCAGCTGCAGACGCTGGCTGGTTGGCTACGCTTCCCTCCCTGCTAAGAGAGTACCCGCCCCACATTCACCTTGGGATTCACACTCAGGCCTCAGAAACATCACCAGGAGCCCCCTCGGGGAACTGCATGGACTCTCTGGTAGGAGTAAACACACTTTGGGTGCTGACATGCCACAGGCCTGTGGGAGTCCCATGCATCCTTTTGCAGAGAGAGCTGGCTGGGGTGGGAAGCCCTCCGTGGCCTGACGTGGTCTTCGTCTTCCCCATGTGCCTTGTTGTTCGAAGAGATATTTCCAGCAAAGCGCTGGATCAAAACATATTCAACTGTGAATGTCTCATTTCGCAAAGCACATAACTACATCTGCTACAGAAAGATCTTTGTGCACGGTCCCCAAATTCTGGATTTTAGTATCATTACATATTAAATAGGAACTGTACAGTTGATATGTTATTTTTAAAAGGGGGGGGGGGTACTCCATCTACATGCTAATTTCCACTCTAACTTTTCCTGGTGCCAGGCAGTTGTGAAGGACAGAACTCCTAATCCAGGCTTTGCCTCCGTGCCTTTGGCCATGCTCTTACCCAGCAATGAAATGCTCAGGGCAGTGCGTGGCACATGGGCAGCCATCACCATCCCAAACTAAACGGAATTCCTACTAAGCCAACTCAGAAAAAATCAGGGAGGGGAGCCTGGGTGACTCAGTGGGTTAAAGCCTCTGCCTCCGGCTCAGGTCATGATCCCAGGGTCCTGGGATCCAGCCCCACATAAGGCTCTCTGCTCACCAGGGAGCCTGCTTCCCCCTCTCTATCTGCCTGCCTCTCTGCCTACTTTTGATCTCTGTCTGTCTAATAAATAAAATCTTTAAAACAAAACAAAAAAAAAAAAAGGAAAGAAAGAAAAAATCAGGGAGAATTAAACAGCAACCATTTAAAAGATCATGGCTTGCCAGCCTGCAGATCAAGAGTCTAGCGACCCTACCTGAGCGTTCCCAGCGTCTAGTGATTAGCAGACGGGAAAGGATTGGGTCATTCCGGTAAAATGGAGCTGTTCTGAATTTCTTGGAAGGAACCATTCTAAGTGATCATAAAACTTGGGTGATGGCCTTAAAAAGGAAAGTCAGTCCTAGTAAGTATTTTCCTGCTCTCTCCAATGTCCCACATTCTCAGAGTGGTAAAAGGCCACAGGGCAGGGCAGGCAGCGTCCCCCAGCTCGGGCTGGGTCCTGCTGGAGGAACCGACCTCAGATCCTGGCTGCTGCAGGCCAACACAGGTGAGAAGCCAGCTGAGAAGACTGCCCGCCAGCAGGTTTTTAAGGACAGCCTTTCCTTCTTCTCCAGTGTCTGTCTTCTCTGGGCAGCATTCTTATTAGAAACCCAAGTTGGTAATGTTCAGAGTTGGTGCCCCTAACCTTCCAGGGTTTCTTCCAGCCGCGGGGTGCCTGTTGCTGCCTTGGCCTTTTCATTTGAAAATCCAATTAGCTGTGCTTAGTCAAGTGTTTATCTCTGCTTTTTGAAAGTTTAAATGGATCTTTAACTCTTTCCCTCGCTAAAAGTCTCCACAAAGGCAAGGATAATTGATGTAGAACTGAATGGGGCCCTGGGTTTTTCTTCTCATGGGGGCTGGCTGGAGAAAGTTTTGTACAGATAAGCTAGGGCGGGAGCCTGACTCTGCCATTGTCAATCGGGCTCGCACTTCCAAACAAAGTGGGGAGCAAAGAGGGAACACAAGGATTGAAGCTGCTTCCCAGGTTCAGAGTCCCCTCGTCACAACCGAATGCAAGGGTGCTCGATTTGCTAAAATTTGACCCTGGCCTCTGAAGAGAGAGTTGCATAGTTACACCTTTTTTTTTTTTTTTTTTTGCAGATTTTAATCATTTTTATGTTTTGAAGCACAGAACACTTCAAACAATAATTTTATAAATTTAAAAAACTGGCAAATTTGTTCTTTGAAATTAACAAGAGTAATCCTAAAATGTTTTATCTGTGTTGCTTGGGGTATGTGTGTGTGTGTGTGTGTGTGTGTGTGTGTTTACTATTTCTGTGGTCTTACACAATTATCGATTCTTTTTAAATAGGTACCTATATCTGTGTTCACTTTTGTTTCTATAGAAACTGCTCAAAAATCTTTTTCGAAAGGTGATAGTTTCTATTTTTCTAATGTATTCTTTTTGTAATGAAACATACTTTTGTTCCCAAAGCCCATATCAAGTATATTTCTTATGCCTTAACCCTAGATGCCAAATAGAATTTATGCATTCTTTCTACATAAATGTTCTCAGAAATCATGCTAAATATATTCGGGACCAACCTAGGAAATATTTAAGAAATCAAAGTGAAAAGTAAAAATTGAAAAGGAAAGGCACCAGAATGCAAAGAAATAAAACTGTTTTTATTCTGAGACAAGATTCTCTATGGGGATAATCCTAAGGAATTCACAGGCACACACACATCTCCCAGAATTAATAACCTAGTTCAGCAAGATGGCAGGATCCAAGACCACTAGACAAAAACCCATTCTGTTTCCACATACTAGTGATGAACAGCCAAAAATGAAATTAAGGAAAAAATTCCATTCAAAATAGCATCAGAAAGAGTAAAATACTTGGAAATACACTTAATGTGATGTAAAAGGCTGAAAGCCACAAAGCAGTGTGGAGAGAAATTAAAGAAGACCTAAATAAACGTGGAGACATTTCATTTTCATGGATCGGCAGACTTAATGTTGTTAACGTGGCAATTCTCTCCATATTGATCTGTAGCTACAACACAATCCTAGCAGGATTTTCTTTCTTTCCAGAAACTGAAAATCTGATGCTAAAATTCATATGGAAAAGCAAAGGATCCAGAATGGCCAAAAGTAATTATGAAAAGAAAAAAAAAAAAAAAAGACGAAAGTGGGTGAATTTTTATTTCCTGATTTCAAAACTTACCATAAAGCCATAGTAATCAAGACAGTGTGGTACTAGTCTAAGGCAGAAATCAATGGAACAAAATTGAGAGTTCAGAAATAAATCCTATAATTTATTGTCAATTAATTCTCAACAAAGATGCCAAGACAATTCAATGTAGAAAAGAAATTTTTTTTTGTTTTTGAGAAAAGAGAGAGAGCACATGAGTGGGACAGGGGCAGGAGAGTGGGCAGAGGGAGAGAGAGAATATCAAGCAGACTCCATGCCCAGCGTGAAGACCTGCTCGGGGCTTAATCTCATGACCCTGTGACTGTGACCTGAGCTGAAGTGAAGAGTCAGACGCTAACCACTGAGCCACCTGGTACCCCAAGAAATGTTTCTTCAATACATGTATTCAGACAATTGGATATACACATGCAAAAAAAAAAAAAAAAAGATGAATTTAAACCCTTCCCTCACATCACATGCAAAAACTAACTCGAAAATCAACCAAAGGCCTAAAGGTAAGAGCTAAAACGATAACACTTCCAGAAGAAAAGAAGAAAATCTTCACAGCACTCAATTAGAAAAGTTCTTAGATACAACACAAAAGTACAATTTTAAAAAATGTGTAAGTTGAGTTTCATCAAAATTAAAACCTTCAGCACTTCAGAAGTCACCATTAAGAAAATGAAAGGGGAAAGTCACTCCCAGTCACTGGGAGACAATATCTGTAAATCACACATATGGTAAACAATATAAAGACAATTTCTTAAATGGACAAAAGATTTAAATAGGCATTTCACCAAAGAAGATATAAGGAGACTAATCAGCATAAACATGTTCGGTGTCACTAACTGTTAGGGAAACACACATCAAGACCACCATGAAGTAACCATGAGACCCGCGAGATTGGCAATAGTTTAGACCAGACAGACAAGAGCAAGGGTTGAGGAGATGACAGTAAGCCCAGAACTCTCATAAACTGACACTGAGAATGAAAAGTAGTACAGCTTCTTTGGAAAACTAGAGCGATTTCTTAAGAAGTAAAACAGGAGCATACCAAACGTCCCAGCAATTTCAAAACTCCTCATTGTATACCTAAGAGAGATGGAGATCTATGGCCACACTTCCACATGAACACTTCTGGCAGCACTGGTTTATAACAGACGGTGGGAATAATCCAAATGGATAAGAGAATTTGTGGTCTATCCATATGATGGAATATTAATTCAGCCTCCAAAGGGGGTGAAGGACTGGCAGGCACAACACGGCTGAACCTCCAAAATCTGACACTGAATGAAATGAAAGAAGTCGGATGCAGAAGACCACGGGCTAGACACTGCAAATTTCCACATGCATGAATGGGAGTCCGTGTTACCAACTGAGATGTTCCCTGGCAGGAGGTGATGTAATGTTACATTAGCCATGTGTTCTTGGAACAGGAGGGTAACATTTGCATACTTCGTGAATTAAGTGTCTACTTTGGAGTCTCCTTATAATCAGAAACACCGCCCTCTAATTAGAGTGGGTAGGCAGACAGAGGAGCTAAGTAGATTGTCGACAGACGGATGGAATTTATCAAAGCCCATGCATCTCACTTGCGTATTATGAGATTACTTCAGTGTATCTTATAGAAAGAAAATGGTAACAAAATCTTAATCAGAATTGATAATTTCATTGGACTGCCTTTCAGTAATAACTAGTAACCCTTTAAAACCATTCTTTGAACAAGCCAAACCAAGAACACTGTATTAAAACCTAAATGCAGAAGTTTTACTGACAGCAAATTAGGGACCAGGGTAATTGATGTCCATTATGACATACAATTTCTGGATAAGGAGGAGAAGGAAGATAAAGCAGCCTGTCACTTATTTTTTATTCTGAAAACTGGCAATTAAAAACAAAGAATTAATATTTATCCTGTTGTATCAGTTTTTTCTCGCTGTGTAATGAATCACCATTGATTCGCCATAATGAATCGCCAGCACTTAGTGACTTGAAAACACCACCCATTTCTGAGCTCACAGTTCTGGAGCTCCGAAATCCTGGTGGGCCCCACTGGGGCTGCTCAGGGGCTCACAAGGCTGAAGTGCTGGCAGGCCAGGACTTACCTAGGGGCCCGGGAGGATCTGCCTTCAACCTCATGCAGACTGTGGGCAGAATTCAATTCCTACGGTTGTAGGACTGTGGTCCTAGTTTCCTTGCTCAGCACCCAGAGAGCACCCACAACCTTCTCACTCAGCACCTGCAAAGTTGGGAACACCATGTCTAATGGCTCTCGTGCTTCAGTCTCTCTGTCTTCCTCGTCTGCTGCCAGCCTGAAGAAATGCTCTGCTTTTTAAAGGGCTGGCGTGAGTCGATGAAGCCCACCCCGAACATAGCCTTGATTTTCTCTACAAAATCTCCTTCACTGGGTTGCTCGTGGGAGTCATGCTGGGAGGCCAAATTCACAGGAGCTGCCTTCAGATTCAGCCAAGCACATCTACCTTTCCAACATAAACCATACTTATTTTTTTAAGATTTTATTTATTTTAAAAAGAGAGAGAGAGAGAGCATGCATTTGAAGGGGAGGAGCAGAGGGGGAGGGACAAGCAGACTCCATGCTGAGTACAGAGCCTGATGCAGGGCTTGATCCCACAGCCCTGAGATTGTGACCTGAGCCGAAATCAAGAGTCAGACACTTAACGTACCGAGCCACCCAGACATCCCCCTACATGAGCTATATTTAAAGGCAACCAAATAGCCTCAGTTGACGAGCAGAAGTAATAAAGATGGAGGGAATGGCATAATTAGAAAACCCCCATTTGGCAACTCCCTAAAAAAATAAGCGATTTAGGCAGCTAGCGTCCAGGAAAATGAAACCAACGGCAGATGACAGCTTGATGGGGAACTGCAGAGCTGACCATACCTGAACCCACTCTAGAGCCAGGACTACCAAGCAACACCTACGTGTCACGTGCCTCAGGCCACGCAGTACACAGCACCACCTGTGAAACACTCTTGCCAAAACAGTCGAACCAATCTAATAAGCTGTTAGAGCTAGCTTTCAGCTTACAGGAAATACAGAAAATAGAAGTGCAATTTAAATGATCTCAGGAAGAAGCGAACAGAAAAATCCAGAACGTGGAACATTCTGCAATACGACTGACCCAGTTTCTTCAAGAAGTCGATTACCTGCGTCGGGCGGGGAAGGGGAGGTGAAGGGCAGGGTCGCCTGTTCTCGGTTAAAAGACACGTTACTGTCAACTACAATATAAGAATAATATTTGGATCCTGATTCAAACTAACCAAAAGTAAACGGACATTTTTAAGTTAATCAGAAAAAAAAACTGACTGTAGACTCAGAATTACAATAAGCATCATCATTAGATATTAAACTAAGAATCATCATCTTCATTGGTTGGGGTAGAGATGAAGGTTGTATAAGAAAACACCTGTCATTTTTAGAGATGCCTATAGGGCTGAAACCCTATAAGGGGCTTGCTAATTGCTTTAAAATAGTTTGGCGCACACAGAGAGGGGATGGACAAGGCTGGGAGAGCAGAATGTTGTAAAAGAATGAACGTGGGTGATGCATACATATGGGGAACAATTAGTCCACTTTGGGGCATGACTCAATATTTTTATAATAAACACAATTCCATTTCAGAGCCTTCATTCATGGAGAATCTGTTGAGAACCAACCACCGTCTTAAGGGTGTCACAGACATTTCTCACAACTGCCTTATGCAGTAGGTACTATTCTGACCCCCACCTTTATAGGTAAGGAAACTACGACATCCCACCTGGTTTGGGGTGGAGCCAACAGGTCAGCCAGTCAGCCTTCATCTCAACAAAGCCTCAGAGGCCAAGTGAAGGAGAGATTTCTACCTTTTCTGTTTCACAAAGCATTTTCGCACATGCTTATAGGCAATCCCCCAAAACCATGTGCTCACCATCAGCACCGGGGAGGGTGGAAGGTGCCAGAAGGTAGAAAAGAAACTGATAGGCAGGGGATACAGGGGGAAAGGATAACAACAGAACCACAGAAAAGCAAGAAGGCAGCGACACATGGAGACAGTCACGGAAAGGGGCTGATGAAACAGACAGGAAAGACAAAGGCCAAGGAGGGGGGGGTGCTGAAATGGGAAGACAGAGGACCCACAGAGCCTCCTTCCCTTCTGCCCCCACCCCAACACCAGCCAAAAAGGAGAAAGCCGGAGAGGAGGAGGAGAGGCCAGACAGACACTGATCGGGCGGCCGTGCCGGACGTAGTTGCACATCTGTGTTTGGCCAGGTGACCACGTACTCTTCTCTCCCTGTCCTGTCCCCCAGGCAGCTACTGTTCTGTGACCTTCCAAGTTTAGACTCAGCTTCCCCCGACTGGCTCCATGCTCACAAAGCGGAAGGAAGGGAAGAGGAAGAAATTATTTATTCATCTAAGCATCTTTTAAAATTCTTTAAACTGTTTAATGGCGATAGAATTCACAGGCCACCAGTGCCCCCATGAAGCTGCCCTTGGGACAGAGCCCGTGTACCTGGGCCTAGGGCGCGAGGCCGCCCTCATGCCAGTAAGGCACTCGGGTCAAGGGCTCCTGGGGCCAGCTATCTGTAAGGTTTGGATCAAAACAATGGGAAAGACATGCCTGGGGGCCTGCATGTGTGTTGGGGGGGACGGCAGACAGGAAAGGTGTGAGGATCAGAAAACACAACGGGAGAAAGAATCCTCAGGACATCTTACAGACTGGCCTGAGAGCTCAGAGGATAGCGGGTTTGCCACAGTCCTCCAGTATGCCTTAGTAATGGGGAACCACCTGCTCCAATTACTGGTCAAGACCCGCCTTCCTCCCATCCCAACATTATTTATAATAGCCAAAAAGTGGAAATAATCCAGACGTCTGTTGACAGACACGAGGATACACAAGCTATGGCACAGCCATATAGTGGAAGACTGCCAAACATAGATAGGCATGAGCTCTTGGCACACACTGTAACATGGATGACCTTGAAAATGATTTGTGAGAAGCCCCACGCAATGGCCACTTATCATCTGGTTCCATCTAGAAGGAATGCACACCACGGGCAAATCTACAGAGGCAGAAATTAGACTGGTGGAATCTAGGGGTGGAGGGGGTAGAATGCTAATGGGTATGGAGCCTCTTTTTGGGGGGTGCTGAAAATGTCCTAAGATGAAGCTATGGTGTGGGATTGCACAAGGCTGTGAACACACTAAAAAGTACTGAACCGTATTCGTGACAGGAGGGTGTTTTATGCTGCGTAAAACAGATCTCAGTAAAGCTGCAGATCGCTATTTTAAATTCAACTAAAGAATAAGTCGTTCCTTTTTTCCCTTCCCTCCCAAAGATAAGGCGTTTCTCTCTTATTATGGGGAGAGTTTTATTTTCTGTTCTTTAGCACAAAAGCAGAAGCAAAGGGGAGCCTTTAGACAGATGACAGTTAACCAAACATCATGAACACAGTGAGAAGCAGCAATAAAACATGAGATGAAGGTCAAACTCTTTCCATCACTCTGTTCCCATACCAAATCCTGATGACTGGGCTACTCTCCATCTGCTTGTCCGGAACCCAGCACCCAACTTTTGACCACTAGACTAAGGGGGTTACCACAGAAGCTGTATCGCCTTAGTAGATGGCTAATTTGTAAACTGGACAAAAAGTTTACTAAAATCCAAGACTTGGGACGCCTGGGTGGCTCAGTTGGTTAACCGACTGCCTTCGGCTCAGGTCATGATCCTGGAGTCCTGGGATCGAGTCCCACGTGGGGAGTCTGCTTCTCCCTCTAACCTTCTCCTCGCTCATGCTCTCTCTCACTGTCTCTCTCTCAAATAAATAAATAAAATATTTTTAAAAAAATAAAATAAAATCCAAGACTTTCTGCATCGGCTTCTACTTTACTTGAACACAAAAGAGCATCATGACACTTTCTTAAAAAAAAAAAAAAATCTATTTGGTTCTTACAGGGTGACCCTCTCTACTGCACATTTTAGACTCGTCGTTTCCCTCCCAAGACCCTTTACAGAATGACCAGAGAAGGAGGAGGACAGATGAGAACAAGTCACCTCACCAACCTGAGTCTCTCTGTCCTAACCTGTAAATGGCAGGGCCACCCGGACTCACTGCAAAGGATATTCAGCCTCAGTGGGGATCTGAGTTCCAGGAAACTTTAGTACAACCACAGTTTCTTGAAATTTTAATAAAGTCACATCCTCTAGGGTTAAAATAATTTAAAAACCATGACACAGTTCCTCAGCAAACCTTCTCTGAACAACTGCAGGAGGCAAGTAAGGAGGAAAGGAAAGGAAAAAAGCTTCCCATTCTGTTATATTCAGCTAAGGTGATTTCATGTAAAATCCTAGAATTATCTGTTTATCACATTACCATGGGCAGATCAACAATGCAGCCAGCTAGCAGGGCAAACGATAAATCCTATCTTATTGAGAACAAAATTCTGTTCAGGAAATTCCTGGACAGCAGGAACTGATTTGGGGGCATAAGAAAAAGAAAAATAGGTAGATTCCAGCTCTTACATAACCCAGTGGACAGTCACCTCTGAACACACTGGCAGTTCTGTGGAAGGCAGGCGAGAACATAATAATCCATTGCTTTGCAGGCCTTAAAACCCCACACTCAAGCAATCCCTGCTCAGTCCTAGTTTCTCCAGGCACTAACTGCTGATAATCAGAGAGCAGGCCTATAGGTATATCCACACACCTGCATGGGCCAGGACCAGCACTGGGCAGAGCTGGGTACCAGCCGGGGAGAGATGGCTCCTTGACATGTAGGCACACAACAGGGGAGTCCTGGTGACCTGCTAAGTAAGATGGAAGGGAGCCACGGGGATAAGAGTGATTGACGTGGAGCTAACGATGACTGGGCAGCATACAAAGACTATAAATTAGCCTGTGAAAAGTGATAAGATCATGTAAGCCAGCCCCATGCTTTGGAAGGAGATGGCCAGCCACGGGGTTGCAGTATGTTATTGAAGACCCATGCCAATTCCTTGTGATCATCGTAAGTACAAGAGCAATGAGGGAGGCTGGGGACCTCAGACTTGGGTCCGAGTACAGAGTATTTCTTTCCAGTTACCAACTATCCAATCCTTTGATTTTGGCAACCTCCCAACTGCCTCAAAACCTCGAATCAAACTAATGAGTTCCCAATAGCTTATGCACAAGACATTACCAGGGATGTAAGGAACCACTCAGTATCTTATCATTACACGAAACCTCCTTCCTCCCCAGCTGAACTATAAACCACCCAAAGCACTATGCATTTATACACAATGGGAATGCCACCCGAAACCACCACTGAGCTCACGGTATGCCAAGTGAGAAAGTGGCACTTACCAATCTTCTGATTAAAAATCTTGTCAAAGGTGATTTCATTTCTCTCCTGAAGATACTTCTGCATCACACTCCGGATACTGAAAGAGAAGAGGCACACGTTTTTAGCAGTGACAGCTTATATCATGAGAAACCATCCCCAGCGTGGACAACACGTGGCTGTCTGAACTCAAGGCCGCTGGTCGACCAGAGAGCCCTCATACTGACATCCACAACTGCACGGAGGGCTGATGGCACGGGGGGCATCATGGCCCCAGCTGGGGTCCTCTCCCGGGACTCTGGGCCAACCTGACATGTGGACTCTTGACCAAAAATAACTTAAGGACTGACTGTGGAAAGCTCGCCCTCAACACCACCATTTGTCAAAATACACACGAGCATGCGCACACGTGACACATTCTGCTAATCGATTAATGAGCTTCTTTCTAAAACAAAAGCAAATGTTTCCTGGATACATGACTGAGTTTTTTTTTTTAAACCACACTTCTATACATCAACAATAAACAGCGAGAAAACATAATTAGAAGGAAGATTTCACTTAAGATAAAATAAGAAACACCAAATGCCTTGAAATAAATCCTTCAAAATATGTGCAAGAACTTTGTAGGGAAAATTACAAAATGTGCTCAGAGACATAACAGAAAATCTTAATAGATGGAAAAGTACACCACCGTTATGAACAGAAAGATGGAATACTGCAAAAATCCAACATCTACCCAAAGTTATCTATAAAATCATTTCAACCCCAACTCCCATCACTATTGCAGAGAGTTCTTCATAGAACAAAGAAATGATCACGTCTTTAAAAACTGTATGCAGAACAACATGGGATCAAGAATAGCAAAAACGTGTACAAAGAAAGAATATCGAGAACAGGGCTTACTCTGAAGCTAAAATGAAGACAGGATAAACAAATTAAACAATGAAACGGAATAGAGAGCATATAAATATGGAACTTCAAGATATAAGGCAGAGAAGGCAGAAAAATGGAGAAACTAGGGATTATTCGACACGTGAACCAAAAGTGAATATTCAAATGGAAAAAGTAGAAACTGAGTCTCTATCATCCACTGGTGGGGAAAAAATTGGCAGCAGCAACCCCCCTCTTTAAAAACTTATTAAAACAAACTATTTGAGGTATAATCTATATAATTAAATGTATATTTATATGTATCAATAGTTTTTCACATATAACTACCATCTTAATCAAGATATAAAATACCTTTTAAAGATTTTACTTATTTGAGAGAGAGAAAGAGCACGAGCAGGGAGGAGGGGCAGAGGCAGAGGGAAAGGGAGAAGCAGACTCCCTGCTGAGCCAGGAGCCCCACGAAGGCTCCATCCCAGGATCCTGGGATCATGACCTCAGCTGGAGTCAGACACTTAACTGACTGAGCCCCCCCAGGTGCCCAAGATACAGAATATTCCTATCACTCCAAAAGATGCCCCTTTGCAATCAGTCTCCCCAAATTCTAGGATCCAGGCAATTACTGATCTCCTTCCTGTTAATGCAGATTACTTACTCCAGTCCTAGAATTTTAGATAAATAACATCATACAATATGTTGTCTTGTGTGTCTGGCTTCTTTCACTTGACATAAGCAAGCTTCCTCCATACTGCTGTGCACATAAGAATTTAGTTCCCTCTTATTGCCAAGTAGTATGGCATTGTATGAATATTCCACCATTTGTTTGCCCATTCATCTGCTGATAGACATTTGGGTCGTTTCCAGATTGGGACTATTATGAATAAAGCCTCCTTAAATATTTGTGCGTAAGTCTTTTTATGGGCACATGTTTTCATTTCTCATGGGTAAATATCTAGGAGTGAAATTGTTGGTCATATGGTTAATTATATTTAACATTATGAAAAACGGCTGAATTATATTCCAAACTGTGTGATGTTACATTCCCACCAACAATGTGTGAAATCCCAGTTGCCCCATATCCCTTGTCAACACTTTGGTTGTCAGTCTTTTCCATTTTAGCCACTCTGTTAGGTAGTGTAGTAGTAGCTTATTTTAATTTCCTTCTCCCTCTTGAATGATGATATTGAGTATGTCTGGACATTATTGGATTACTGGAGTGCTTATATCTTCTCCTTTAAGGTGTGCAGTGAAATCTTTTACCTACCTTTTAATTGAGTTGTCTGTCTTATGACTCAACTGCAAATTTTCTATGTCCTGGAAACAAGTCCAGTGTCAGATTTATGTGATCATAATATTTTCTCCCAGTCCACACCCTGCCGTCATTGTCTTCATGAAGTCCTTCCAAGAGCACAAGTGTCTAATCAATGAGATCCAATTTATTATTTCTTTGGTGGACCACATTAAGAAATCTTTCACATGCCAAGTTCATAAAGATTTTTAACCTAACATTTTCCTTTAGAAATTTTAAAGTTCTAGCTTTAGTGGTTAGGCCTAAAATTCATTTCAGGTTACTTTTTGTGTCTGATGCAAAGTAAAAGCTCAAGGTTCTTTCTTCCCCTTATAATACCTAGTTATTCCAGCATTCTTTGTTGGGGAAAAAAAAAGTATCCTTTCTCCACTGCATTATCCTGGCACCTTTGTTGATTCAACACTAAATCTGGGTAGATCTGTTTCTGGGATATCCTGTTTCACTGATCTGTATGTCTACCCTTCCATCAATACTACATTGTCTTGATTGCTAGAGGTTTAGAGTTGTCTTGAAATCCGGTAATCCAACTTTGTTTTATTGCTTTTGTGGGGGTTTTGGTTTGTTTGTTTGTTCATTTTTTTTTATTTATTTTTTATTTTGACAGACAGAGAGATCACACGTAGGAAGAGAGGCAGGCAGAGAGAGAGGAGGAAGCAGGCTCCCTGCCGAGCAGAGAGCCCAATGTGGGGCTCGATCTCAGGACTCCGAGATCATGACCCGAGTTTGAAGGCACAGGCTTAACCCACTGAGCCACCCAGTTGCCCCTGTTTGTTCATTTTTTGGCTAACCTAGGTTCTCTGCATTTCCATTTAAGTTTTTTCCCCCAGAAATTTCTTCCCAGAAAAAGCCTGATGGGGCTCTGATTTGGATTGTGCTGAATCTATAAATGAGTTTAGAGGGAATTAACCTCTTAATAATATGAAGTGTACAATCCATAAATATGACATACTTCTCCATTTACTTAGGTCTTCTTTAATTTCTCTCATTGCTATGTTATAGCTCTCAGTATAGAAGTCTTATCCTTTTCTTGCAATCACTTTCTCTGCTTTTGGTATCAGGGTATGATTCATAAAAGGAGATGGGGATAATTCCTTTCTCCTTTATTTGCTAAAAGAGTTGGTGATTGACAGTGTTAATTATTCCTTAAATGTTTGATAGAACTCATCAGTGAAACCATGTGAGTAGAATTTTCTTTGTGGGAAGATTTGAAATTATACATTCCACTTCTTTCACAGATGTAGGACTACTTACATTTTATGTTTCTTCTTGTATTAGCTTAGATAATTTGTGTCTTTTAAGTAATTTGTCCATGCCATCCAATCTGTCTAATGGTACTCAAAATAATGATTTTGAGTAAGAGAAGCCAGATCAAAAGAGAAAGACAGACGGAGACAGAGAGAACACAGCGTTTGATTATGAAGAGGCAGGAGCAAATACTGAGAAGATGATGTATATGGTAAAATAATATACATACACACATATATATTTGGTCTCTGTCTCAGTTCTTGGCACAGAGCTCCTAAAACCCTTGGAATTTCTAATGATAGAAGTATCTTATTCATAATAAGCCCTTTTCAACCCTCCCTGAGTTAATGCTAATGGAGGTAACTCTTGGTACGCCTGTAGACAGCTTCAGGATGGAGCTAGTTGCCAGAGGAACCAACCATGTGATTAGAGGTTTGGAAATGTTTGCCCTACCACTTGACACCTGAGAGACTAGAGATTGAGTTCAACTACCAATGACCATGATTTAACGAATCATGCCTACATAATGAAATTTGGATAAAAGTTCTAGAACGATGAGGTCTAGAGAGCTTCCAGGCTGGTGAACCCACAGATTTGCTGGGACAGAGGTGCTCCTGGGAAGCCTTCCACTCCACCCCTTCCCAAGACCTTGTCCTATGTAACAGGCCCTTTGAAGTTCCTGATTTATATCCTTACAATAAAATGAACCATAAGTATGCACCTTCTTGCGTTCTGGGAGTCGTTCCAGTGAACTATCAAACGTAAGAGGAGGGTCACAGGAACCCTCAAATTTGCAGCCAGACAGACAGTAATGCAGGTAGGATCCCATTTGCAGCTGGTATCTGAAGTGGGGCAGTCTTGTGGGACTGAGCCCTTAACCTGGGCGTCTGTGCCAACTCTAGGTGGTTCACATCAGAACTGAATCAAACTGCAGGACAGCCAGTTGGTGTCAGAGAACTGAGAATTGTTGGACAGTGACACAATGCATGTGTTTGTTATCTTAATTTTGGTAATGGCTTCACAAGTACAGACAAAATTTGCCAAACTGGACATCTGAAATATGTGGTTGTTTTGTGTGAATTATACTCAAAAAAGTTGGGTTTTCTAAAATTACATCACAAGGAGGTGGTCTGCAAAACCTTGAGTGTTGGAATTCTCCACAACACCTGACCCTATTTCTTTAGCCAAAAAAAAAAAAAATTCAAGAAGGAAAATGATGGATGGGAACCTAGAGTTCAAATAAATAAATAAATAAATAACAGGCATAATGGATGTATTTTCATTTAAAACTCAATTCAAATAAAAAAAAAACCCTTACAAAAATTGGAGAAATGTGAATATAGACCGAATATCTATTGTTAAGTATTAATTTTTTAGCAAAGGCCATGTATTACATTATATTTTTATATTTTAAGAGTTCTTATCTTTCAATGATACATATAGAAATTTGACAGATGAAATGATATATTATGTCTACATCTGCTTCAAAATAATCTAAAGGGACTTAGGCGGTATGGATGAAACAAGATTGGCTATGTGTTGATCCCACATAAAGCTGAGTAATGGCTACATCAGTTTCATTATACAATTCTCTCTGTACATGGTTAAATTTTTCATTAAAGGAGGTTTTTTAAATAAAATCAAATTCTGGGGGCCCCTGAGTGGCTCAGTGGTTTAAGGCCTCTGTGTTCGGCTCAGGTCATGATCTCAGGGTCCTGGGATCAAGCCTCAAGCCCCGCATGGAGCCCTCTGCTCAGCAGGGAGCCTGCTTCCCCCCCCCCTTCTGCCTGCCTCTCTGCTTCCTTGTGATCGTTCTTTTTCTCTGTCAAATAAATAAATAAAATCTTTTTTAAAAATAAATAAAGAAATAATAGAATTCTGGCCTCCAGACTTGTGAACCATTTCTTTACATACCTCCTCATCAAAATAAGGCCAACATACTATATATAAAACCTTGTATACTAATTGGAGGCCTAATGAATATTTTTTAAAAATTTAATGCCAGATGTTTGGAGATACATCAGCTCTACCTGTCATGACCTACTGGGGTTCTGCCATATAAATACAAGGTAAGTATAATAAATATATCATAATTTAAAATTTTTTTCTGCTACTAAAGTTCTTGAAAGATCTACTCTCTACTGGCCAGCGACTAGGTAGGCTAAGTCGTACTTGAACATCTTACTAGCAGAGAAACTATGACCTAGTTAGCCAATTCCCATTCTTAAAAGCCTCTATATTCTCTATGAGGTTTAAGTCTGTTTTATTCTGATGTCTAAAACAAAATGCATTTAAACAAATATCTCTAAGGATATGTGACGTATCACCTAAAAAAAAAAAAATGAGGGTGATAAGGTAGTTGTGAAGATAAGGCAAGATAAGAGACTGCTTTGTAAGAAGTCGGATACTAATGAGTGATTACCATTGCTGACCACCAAGAAACCCAAAAGGCAGATTTTTTAAAAGATGAGATGACTAAGCAGTCATACAAAGATTCAATTCCCCCAAAAGGAAATTGCCTTCTTTTATATGTAGTTACTAAATATTTTCCACTAACTGCTCATTAAACACCCAAAATAGAGCTCCATTATCCAAAGTCACAATAAAAACTCCACCACTAGATTTAAAACCACTGCCTTCTGCCAGATGGAGGCTGAAGAGGTCTGTAAAAGTGTCTGGTGTGGTTTAACGTCAACTCTTCCCAAGGTTCCTGGGCTCACCCGATCTTTGGCAGGGAAGTCTTGCATGTAATTTGCATAACATTAAACATTCCAGCATGAGGCAATCTACATTTAGACAATCACAACCCAATTAAGCTAAATGTGAATTTAAGTTCCTTTGTGGTTTTTCCTACAATATTTTGACAATCCATAACAGCTTTTTAATGCCTTTTTCTTTGCAATATATTACCTGATATTAAAGTGACACTAAAACATAACTTGAAGTTCACCGGTCAGAAAAAAAACCATCAACTTAACAAAAGTTGTCCCTGGAGAGATACAATTAGAAGGATGAACACATGTACGGGGTCAGCAGCTTACCTAATCAAAGCTACTAAAACCTCAGGATTTAAATATTCCCTTCAAATCGGTTACAATGATCATGTTGGAATCCATTCACCTCCATTCTCCAGAATACTTCTGAATCAGCAACAGCATAGGGGCAGCGTCATTCTATGGCTAAGCATGGGAGGAGGAACAGATAGAGGCCAGGAGAGTCTCCAGCCGGGGTTAGAGCATCATCCTTGTTTCCAAGAGCAATTTTCCACGCCATTATCTCATTTACAAGATTCCAAGGGCCTCTCATTTTGCCTGCCATCCAAACTCCTTAGGGGTTACAGAGAGCATTTCCAAAGGGGCCCCGACCCACCTCATCAACCACATCTGGCCACTGTCTCTTTCATGGAGCAGCCATGCTTGATTCTTGTCACCGCTCAATGATTCCGTAAATGCCATTCCTCCTACTGCCTCCTTTTTACCTGCAAACCTCCTGCCTGTCCCCCAGGATCCAGGTCGGGTCACGGACACCACGACACCTTCCCCAACTCTTCGTCAACTCTTGCAGAGGTAAGTCGCTTGGATTTCCCCTGCATGTCCTGTGGCATGTGGCACGTGTCCTGTGGCATGTCCTTCACGTCCTGCTGTACCACTTGCCCCAGTGTCCAATCAATATCTATGTATCTCCATGCTCTTGGGGAGGAAAAGCAATGCATTCATCTGTTCGTGTAATCATTCATTCATTCATTCATTCATTCATTCAAAAGGCATGAATTGAATCCTTTCTATGAGACAGCAGGCCACTGTGGATGACACCAGGGATACACACAGTGAATCTTCCCTCATCTCTGCCCGAAAGGAGCCCTTGTCTACAGGGGCGACAGAGGAGTAAACAGGAAGCCCCAAGCCAATGTGGCAAGTAAGCTTCAACGGGGCTGCAGAACCCAGCCAGCTGAAGCACAGATCCTGAGGGACCACTGGCAAAGACGAAATGAGAGAGGGAACAGTGGGACCACTAGAGAAGGAACTTATAAGTCATGGCAGCCTGTACCAAATCATTGAACCAAATGGACAGAGGACAGCAGCAATTACACACACACACACACACACACACACGCCAGATCACAAAAAGCTTCCACTTTTAGACTCATTTATTTTTCTAACCATGTGAAAATCATACCTTCATTACCACCCATGAGATTAATGTCAGCTTTTCATGGCTTTTTTAAAACAAACACTTCCTTTCCAAGGACTGACAGAAGACATTCTGTTTCTACCACTGGTAAAAATGCTGACTCACTGGACACAAGTCGCCTATACTTCCTTGTCCCCTGAACGCCACCCAGACCTACCGTCCCCGGCTCTTCCCTCAGATGACGACGTGAACCAGTCTGGGACCTCAGGGAATAAGTGCGTCTAGTCTGGGCAAACAGAGTCACAAACTAAAATACGCTCCTCAGGAGATCGGCCAGTGTAATTTTTCTTCGACCTGTCTTTCAATTTGGTATACGGTACTTACTGTCCTACGAGAATGCAGCGTGATCATGTCCTCATATCCACTGATCTTCTCCTTTGGAGTATGCAGGTCTGAGGGTTGCTTACAAGAACCCTTTATTATACTCCAGAGTTAAAAAAAAAAATACATTCTCTCGTATTTTTAATATTCTTATGATCATCCCACTGAACACTCTGGCAATTTATTTTTTTGTACAATGGAGAGGGATTATAGCTTTGATAGCCAGTAATAACACACAATTCTCTCCCCACCAGGCACGAAATGTCACCTTTATTCATAAACCAAATTCACATACATGTGCATGTACACACACACACACACACACACACACGGCTTTGTGGGGGGGCTAGGGCTGTGTGTGTGTGTCTACATCAAAGCCATAGTTGTAACTGCTACAGCAATGTTTCCTTTTGATGGAGCAGATTCGCCGTTGTTGCATTTTTTCAAATTGGGATTGGTTATCTCTGCCCATTCTTCTCTTCTAGATGAGGAGAAACTGACTTTCAAGTTCCTTGAAACTCTCATTTGGATTTTGATTCGACTGCCTTGGATTTAAAGACTCTTTTGAAGAGAACTGATATCTTCCCAAACTGGGTCTTCCTTCCTATCTAGAACCATCTTGTAGCTCTTCATTTATCCAGGTTATCTTGGTCTTTTTTTATTTTTTTATTTTTTTTAGAATTTTCTACTTATTTATTTGAAAGGGAGAGAGAGCACAAGCAAGGGGGGAGGCAGAGAGAGAGGGAGAAGCAGGCTCCCATTGAGCAGGGAGCCCGATGTGGGACTCGATCCCAGGACCCCAGGATCATGACCTGAGCCCAAGGCAGACACTCAACTGACCAAACCCCCCAGGTGCCCCCAGGTTATCTTGGTCTTAATAAAGTTTTGTTTTTCTCCATATTGGATCTTGTCAGTAATTATGGTAGTTAGTGAGGTCTGGTTTAGAGCAACACATTGGAAAGCACTTATTTTAAAATAATTATTTTGAAATGTTTTGACAAATTAATATTCAAATAATTTAAAAATAGAAAGCTGTTAAAGTCATTTCAGTAAGAGAGACTTCGCATCACAGAGTTTCATTAGGTGCTGGAAGGATGCTTATAGGGTAGATCATCGTAAACAGCAAGGGTTATTATGTTTTTCCTACTAAATTTAAAATAGCGGAGCTATGATTTAAATGAGAGTCATGAAGTTCAGTGCAGTCTTTTGCACTCAGGTGGTGGTGGTGGTAAATGGATATCAGGTGGTGGTAAATGGATATCGTTTTCTAAGGTTTCATTTCTTACTATGCTTTCTCTCTTAGAAATATCCTCCTTGTGTGTGTGTGTGTGTGTTTTTCCCTTCATCGTTTGTCAGGTCAACAGGTCATAAATCTGTCCACACCACTTGGATTAGTGAGGACTCTGGCTGCAAGTGAACAGACTAAAACCCTACCCACATCTTTGCGATCAGTGTCATGAAGTCTCTTTCTGAGTCACCTACTGCGGTTTCCAAAAAGCACATGGTCCTCCCCATGCCCCCTGCCTCGGCCTAAGTTGTTGGAGACACAGTCCGTCTTGCATCTGTGTGCATGCTCCCATGGGAGTTTACATCCTAAGTCTCCAGTGCTCTTACCCTGACACGGGGTCAACTGAGGTTCCCAGCAGCCCTGCAAGCCTTCAGTGGTGATCCTCGGGTCTTGTCAGCTACTCTGTTGTTTTTAAACATTATCCTAAACATGGTCAAACGTGCAAAAGAGTATATAGTATAGCGAGCCCTCGTAACTGGCCTTCAATGCTTCCTAAACAGTGGTCAAGGTTTTTAGTGTGCTGCTTTTATCCTCACCCTGACTTTTCCTTCAGTTTTCTTTTAAACACTTTATATATTTATTTTGACAGAGTGAGAGAGACAGCACAAATGGGCAGGGGGTGGGGGGAGAGGAAGGAGCAGGCTCCCCGTTGAGCAAGGAGCCTGACCCCCCGGGGCTCAATCCCAGGACCCTGGGATCATGATCTGAGCCGAAGGCAGGTGCTTAACTGACTGAACCACCCAGGTGTCCCCTTCCCTCAGTTTTTAAAGTTTATCAAAGCTTGAAACCTCTGACTGCATGTCATTTTACCCTTACTACTGCAGTTTGCATTTCTAAAGATTAGGGACACTTTCCTTACATAAACACAATCTATTATGACTCTCCAACACCCTCCCCCCCAAATAATAACCCCTGGTTCCCATTCAAATTTCCATAATTCTTTCAGAGGTGTCTTTTGAGCCAGGATCTGATCTAATCTAATCAAGATCACACACTCATTGGCCTGTTCTCTCTCTCCAATCTGTTGTAATCCAGAGCTTCCCCCTCTCTCCACCACCCACTCGTTATCGTCACACCAGTGGCTTACTGAGGACACCAAGATAGCGGTCTGGAGGAGGGTTCCCATTCTGGATTTATCTGCTGGCTTCCTCCTAAGACCTAACTGTTCCTCTAGCTCCGTATCTCCTGTAAGCTCAACCTTTACCTCTAAAGGCTGGATTATATTCAAGTTCAACATCTGGGAATGAGAATGGCCTTGGTACTAGATGGTCTTGGTATTTCGTATTGCCTCGCCTAAGAAAGTACATAGACATTTTTTCTTAGTGATGTGAAAATTACTTAGAAAACAGTTGGTGACAATCTGATTTCTCCTTTTCAAATTCCCCATGACATTTCACTTAATGGGTTCATACTCTGATGACCTTTGCTTACATCAACACTTTCATTAAGAGTTGCAAAATGAGGGTGCCTGGGTGGCTCAGTTGGTTAAGTGACTGCCTTCAGCTCAGGTCATGATCCTGGAGTCCTGAAATTGAGTCCTGCATCAGGCTCTCTGCTCAGCAGGCAGTCTGCTGCTACCTCTGACCCTTCCCCTACTCATGCTCCCTTTCTCTCATTCTTTCTCTCTCTCAAATAAATAAAATCTAAAAAAAAAAAAAAAAGAAAAAAAAAAAGAAGGGCACCTGGGTGGCTCAGTGGGTTAAAGCCTCTGCCTTCGGCTCAGGTCATGATACCAGGGTCCTGGGATCGAGCCCCGCATCATCGGACTCTCTGCTCAGCCGGGGGCCGCTTCCCCCTCTCTCTGCCTCCCTCTCTGCCTACTTGTGATCTCTGTCAAATAAATAAAATCTTGAAAAAAATAAATTAAAATTTTTTAAAAAGAGTTGCAAAATGATGACTCTTCTATCTCCATCATTCCTGCCAAATGCATTTGCTGCACTTCCTCTGTGAGGAAGAATTATGTCCCATCAAGGGGGACTTTCTGATCATCCTCAGATACAGCTCTTACAGGAAAAGTAAGAAAAGTGTGAAATTCTTTACCTTTTTGATCGTCACTTCTCAGGGATGAAGTTAGTAGCCTATTTTCACTGCCAGGGTGATGGGTAAGATGTTCTGTTTTGATCTGTGCTGGCTGGGGCTCTCCCTTTCGGATACCATGGGTGTATTAGCTTTATACTGCCCCTGTGAAAAAACTACCTCAAACTCGGGGGCTTCAAGCATCAACAGAAGCGTATCATCTCACAGATCTGCAGGTCAGAAGTCTGGACGGAGGCTTGCTCGGTTAAGGTCAAAGTGCTGGCCCAGCTTTGCTCCTAGTGGAGGCTCTAGGGGAGCACGCATCTCCTTATGTTTGTGAGCTCCGAGAAGCCACCCATATTCCTTGGTCTGTGACCCCCTTGTACCGCCAAAGCTGGCAAATGGCAGACATTCCTTCTCATGCTGCCTCACTCGGACTCTGACTCGCCTTGCTTCCTTGCAGTGGTTCTGGGCACAGCTGGGTAACTCAGGATGATAATCGTAGGTTAATAATCTCATTGTAAAGTCTGTACACCAGCTGCCTGAATTGCATCTGCATTCCTTAATACTTTCTTGCCATGTAACGTTCACATACTCACAGGTTCTGGGGACTAGGTTGTGGACATTTGGCAGGGGGGAGGCTATTCTTCTGCCCACCACAAAGGTTTGAATATATCCAGAGAATTTTCATCAACCTCAGCCGTATTCTTTTGATAGTCACACAGTCCTGCCTTTGGCCAGTGAGGACCCCTTCTTCTTGCCCCTGTACTCGTTAGATCTGGTACCCACCCCAACTCTTAAATGGCTCCTTTTCCTGATACAACAGGTAACGGAAGCTCTAGGCTCTTCTTGCCCAGGCCCTGCCCACACCCAGAGGCAGGTGTGTTTGTGAAGGGTACTCACGGCGAGGGGACAGCAGTTGTCTCTCAGGCTTTCCCATGCCTGCAGCTGAGACATACATATATGCGATCAGAACCCCCTCCTCAAAAAAAATCGTGAATTTAAAATGACTTTCCAATTCAAATTTAACCAAGGTTTTTACTTAGCTCTTGTCTTGTACTCCTGCATCTCTTCATTTACATTTAAAATCTTGGTTCTTATTACTCGGCTGTATTTATATAGTCTAAATGAAATTATTTTAAACTAACAATGACAGTAACACTTCTGAATACAGCCCTATTTATCCTTAAAACATACAGGACCACGTTTGGCATCATCTCACAAAACTGAAAACGTCCCTGCCTCACATGTGGGGTCCAATCTACAGGCCCAAACATACCCAGGTCAGCTCGCTCGCTGCCAAGGCACTTGTGATTACGAACACAGGGTTAAGCAAACAATGGTTTTATGATGCATCATACAGCAATTCAAAAGACTGAAAAGCCTCTCCACATTACCAACAAGGACAAGCTGAACATGTCTCAGTAGGTACAGAGGGTAAGTTGAAAAGGGACTTACTACTGTATCCCTGACAAACACAACCCCATCCCAGGATGATGTCAACAACCTTTCTGTGTGAAGGTTAAATGTGCAACCTGTTTCATCAATTTCCTATCACCACTTAGAACGTCCTGCTTACAAGGTTAACATGAAAAATCCTTGACGTGGCTAAACAGTCAAGCAGCTTCAAGCCAAGGATATGCATGTACCTGCTGATGGGCAGAGAGAATTTTACTTTTTGTTTTTTAAGATAAGAGTACCTGTGAAATTACAAAAAGCTGTCTTGGGATCAGAAAACATTACTCTCACATGTAGCTTTTCTCTGTTTATAACATGGCCATCGTTAATGATAACTAACTCTGTTACTGGACATGAAATTTATGACATCTTATCTTTTAAGGAATTATTTATGTATTTATTATTAAATCAACATCTCCAATGAAATTACATGTGAGCTCCTAGAGTACCTTATCAGATCCCTAGAGCTGATAACCCTTACTGGGTGAAGACAATTCATTTTCAAAGATTTTATTTATGTATTTATTTGTTAGAGAGAGAGAGAGCGCGCGAACAGAAGTAGGAGAAGCAGTAGGCAGAGGGAAAGGGGGAAGCAGGCTCCCCACTCAGCAAGGAGCCCAATATGGGACAGGATCCCAGGACCCTGAGATCATGACCTGAGCAGAAGGCAGACGTTTAACCCACTGAGCCACCCAGGCGTCCCGACAATTCATTTTCAAACTGTGTTGGTAATATCTGAAATTGACACTGTTCTAAGAATCTTCTTTTCTTAGATGATTCATATGGCAAAAGATAGTCTGTAGGTGTCTATTAAAAGGCAGAGTTTTGAGCCCTTTGCTATCAATGTGATCCTGAGCAATTAGTTTCTCTCTGAACCTGAATTTCCTCCTTCTAAAGGAGATGATGAGTACTGTAGAGCCATTTCCAAGAATCTGAAAATAAGGATGAAAGCCTGCCCTCTGAGAGTAAAAATGTTAAATCAATACGTAACACAAAGGGCAGAGAAATGCCAGACTTTTCCGGGGCTGGCCATCCCTGGCTGTGGCTTCAGTCACTGTATTACCAGAACCAGAGGAGATCTGCCCCCCCGTGAGAACAGGAAGGACAGGTCATCACAGAAGCCGTCACTGCCAGGGAATTCAAGTACTGCGCAGCCAGCGTAAGGCCACCCCGTGGAGAAGGGACTTGGTTCCAACTACTGAAACTGATGAGTCTCAGGCTAGACCCTTCCGACCCCTCAGGCCACAAGCCTGTGCGGGCTGCACTACCTTCTGCAGAACAGTACATCTCCACGAGGGAAACCCCAGGACAGAATGCTCTGGTCACACAGCCTTCAGGCATCTGGGCTCCTGGGGAATCAGTGCTGAGCATAAAGTAGTCAATTTGATATTCTAGTTAGTTTGGCTTTTCAGATGGATCTACTAGGTGAATTAGTGCATTGTGAGGGAGTGGGAGCCTCTAGCTTCATCAGATTCTCAAAAGGGTCTTTAACTATAAAATAAGAACCACTGGGCAAGAGGGAAAACATGGGTTAGTCAGGCAGACTGGGCTGACTGACATGCATTTTACTGTAAGAGACAGATGTGCTCAATGCAGTGAGCCTAGTTTCTGGGCCTGAATGGCTGAGGGCCATCCCAGAGACCTCGGGAAAGACACTCGTGTCTAAGGAGACAGCCCAAATCGAAAAAGCTCTGGAGCATTTTCTTTTTCTTTTTCAAATTTCTACCTAATATAGAGGATAATCGTAAAAACTACAAACATAATATACATATAAAAAATATAAAGCACTGCATACAAGTATTAGTGAGGTTTTTTCTTCTTACTTTCAAGCAAATCTATCAAATAAATATGAAATAAATGATCAGATGTCGCTATAGACACATACAGATCTAAACATGAAGTCCAACAAGTGGATCGCCATCGTGACCGTTTCAGTATTGACCCAAGTCACACCCCCATTCTGGAGAGAGCTTCCAAAGAGGAGAAGGTTGGAATCACTGAGGCACTTCCAAAGAGTCTTGCTGTTTCTGTCTGTTGCACCGTCACAGACCCTACCCCTAGATCCCTAGATGGTCATGAGATAACCGCAGACCACAGCGCTTGACCTCAAACTCTAATCTCACATGAAGGATTTCCACCATCTACCTCATTAAACTTTTCCAGCACAAAATGGCCAGGAAAACATGAGCTTTTCTTATAGCACAACCTGATCTCTTTTTTTTTTTTTTTTAATAATTTGAACACCTGTTCCCCAATAAGAAGGGCACTTTACTGAAAAGACAGAGACACAGAGACACTGGCTGGTTTTCCTTATGGAATAAAAAACCGAGCAAATGAATGAACCCTAAGAAACACGTGACCACAAAAACTGTCACACTTCTTTGGGGCATGGGGACGTGGGGGAGATCATGAACCTAAGTATATCCGCTCTCATGCATGACTTAGAAACTGCTAATGTGCAGAAAACACCTTCCCCTTCTAGGCCAGTTCTAGTTGTGACATTCTGCATAAATAATCAGCTTTCCTCTACTGCTGGTGGCAACCAAAGAGAAGGAAGCAAGTCCTAAATGGAGCACAGAAGACAGCACAAAAGCTTTACACTCTATTCTATACTTAATGTCAGGAGGACAAGAGCCACCACGTAATTAGGGTGTCGTTATAAGAAAAGAAATAGTAAACACAGTTAAGGGAAGAAGGAAAGATGAATATGAAAATCCCTTGACCTCGCCTGTTGGGGTTAGTTCTGCTTCTAAATGGTGTCTGGGCACCTCGCCTACCACCCCCTCCCAATCAAATAGCAAAAGTCTCGTGTCTTTAAAAGAAGATACATCTGAAATGTCATCTCAGCTTTAGAACACTCACAATGCAAAACGAAAGCCTGCAGGACTCAACAGCTGTGTAAATGCCTTCCCATCTAAGTCCGAGTTCATTTTTAACTTAAGCCCTTATCAAACGCAATGCAGATACAGAACATTTAGAGTAAGCTGAAAATACAACCAGAGTGATCTTTCTAAGGAAATAAATAAGAACAATGGACTGACTTCATGCCACAAAGCGCAAATACCGAGAGCCTGTTCTACAGTCCAGTTTCACTGCTGAGCACGCAGACTCTCGCTGCTTTCCCCGGCAAACTCCTAATGGAGTTGTAGGTGTAAGTTTTTGAATATATGAAACATAAGCCCTAAAATCCTCAAAAAAAGACTCTTGCAGCATAAGTAAAGCTCATTCCCTTCCTAAAATATTTTAGCCTATACTTATCTAAGACGTATACAGAGCCTGGAACTTACTTAGCCCTTGGCAAGTGGCAGTCACTGTCATAATACACGTGTGACCCATCCTAGCTTCCACATTCGGACTTAGTGGAAATGTTAATCCCCTAAACAAACTCACGTAATGAATACTGTTAAATCACTGGAGGAACCACAAATGTCCTCCCCTAAACGGAACTTTAGAGGGACTCACACATACACTTGAAATAAGATTTTTCACTAGTTTTGCCATCACTGAATTAATTATAGTAATTTTACAGGTATCTTTGTAAATTCTAGTATTCTTATTTAGCCGGGTAATGTTTAGACTGATAAGCAGAGATTACAAAGAGCGCATGCAGACTTCAGCTAGATTTGGGTAGTGACTAAAGGAGGGGCGGGGGGACAGCTTCCCAGGAAAGTCACTATGGGATAACAGAGCTGCCTTCAGATACTGGAAAACCTGTCATTTTTACGAGGGATTAAATGTATTTTTGCATAACCACAAAGGACAGCAAAAGATCAGCTCACAGAATGAACTGCAAGAGAGCTTTCTAACACCACAGAGCTTCCAAAAATGTTCTTCAAAGATGACCCTGCCTGGCTGTCAGACAGGGACGTCACCCATCCAATGCATGACTGCACTGGATCCCCTCCAAGATCTTTTCAAACATGAGATACTACAAAGCTATGTTATTAACATGCAATCTCTTACTGTCTAAGGAACACTGAAATGAATCACCTTATGCTCAACACACTGAAGCTAGCTGCTTTTAGGCTATGATTTTTAGTTCATTTTATTGAAGCAAAGACCTCCAAAGGAGGAGTTAACTCTTCTAATTGCTTAGTTATCTGTATTTAAGAGTAGCATGCTTATTAGTGCTATGTACTAAGGCCAATGTAGACCAGAGCCTGATGGATAGATGATGGATTAATGGAAAGATGGATGGATTGGGGCGGGGGGGATAGATGGATGGATAGATGGAAAGATGGATGGAAGGACGGACAGATGGACAGATGGATGGATGAATTGAAGAAAGAAAGGAAGGATGGAAGGATGGATGGACCAAAGGAAGGAAGAATAGATGAAAGGATGGGTGGATGAAAGGATGGATGGATGGATGGATGGAATGAAGGAAGGAAAAATGGACAGAAGGATGGATGGATGGAAGAATGGATGGGTGGGTGGATGGAAGGAAGAAAAAGAGGATGGTAGAGGGGGGAAATAGGGGAAGGAGGGAAAAAAGAAAGAAAAAGAACTGAGTGAGGCATCACGTGTACAAGGTTCTTGACACACAGTGCCACCACAACGCTAGAGGGAGAAAACTTGGAAGAAATCTGGGAAACTCACTTACTTATGTGTCTAAGGGTCAACAATTGCTCTTTGCTGCCTGGGCCAACAAACCAACTTTTCAGAAGTCCTGTCTCCCAAGCTTGCCTCCTCAGAGCACATGACCCAGGAGGTTCCATGCAATGCTGCTTTACATCTACTACTATTATGTACTTTCTTAAGGTGCCACATTTCATGCTACATATAATCCCTTTAGCAACTACCTACGGTGTAAATAAAAGAAAAATCAACCTTTAATATTTCATCCACTCTTTTTCTGAGTTACCAATGTTTGCAGTTAATGTTCTCTCTTGTTTACAAATATACTGGATGGATTAAAAAAAAATGCTCACAAAAGACAGATGGGGGGAGGGCATTTTGTGATCAGAAATGAAAAGATACATCTTGTACAGACAGAACTTAAGTGACTTACCCAGGGCCCTTGGCAAGTTGCCAGTGGAATCAGGTCCATAGTTCCTGGTTCCTGATCTAGAACTTTATCATAGTAGGGCAGGTAGTAGAGAGGACCCAGGAATGTAACAGGTGACCTCCAAGTTCACCAAGGATGAAGCTCTGGCCTAGGGACTTTCATATAATTACCACTTCCTACTCCTGAGACCCCGGAAGCAGGAAATGGCAGCAAACAAGAGCACAGGTCCAAGGCTGGGTCAAGGCTGACGGCCACAAAACACCAATCAGAGTAAATGAACAGTAAAGATATGTTCACTGTCCTCTCTATATACTGCCCTATATAGAAAGTTTTACAGTCTGCAGATGGTCCATGCTGAAGCACAGATGACCCAGGAGAAGACTTCCAAAATTAGAGGAAACATGTACAAGCTATGGGAAGCCAAGGTATTACTTCTCCCCCTGCATTTTATTTTAGGCCCACAGAGCAGTCAAGAAAGGCCCAGGGGTTGTAAGCGCTGATCAGTGGCAAAACCAGAAAAGAATAAAGACGTGAGAAACTGTAGGAGCAGAAGCAGGTCCAGAGACATCCAGCCTAGTTAGCACGGAAGTTTCTAAACACACAAATGATTTCACAACAATGGAGTAAAAGTTGCCTGGCCCATGGTCTCCATTCCCTCACTGCCAACGTCCAGAGAAGGATAAGGACAGAGGAGACCATCCCACACACACAACCCATTTTCAACAACATTTTCAGCATTCCTCAAACACTCAGAGTATTAACAAAGGAGATTGTTGTGATTGAGAAAGTGATTTTTTTTATTGCAGATAAAGTAAAAAATATTGTTTCACCCCTTTACCCTTCTCCCCAAGATGCAAATTTCTGGGTGGGGGGGAGGGGGAACCAAATACTAACGCACATAGAAGTCCTGTTTGGGGTGGGAGGGGCAGGGAGGGGTACTGAGGCAGGCTGTTCTGCAGATCTCTCAGAGGCGAGGTGGCACTTCTTGTGTCGAACAGAACAGGCATTTAACCCTCAAGCTCCTCATGGGAAATAAGGAAGAAACTGCTTATTCACTTAGTCATAATTACCGCCTTCCCAGGTCCCAGAGGAATGGCCGTTCTCTGTCAGTCTCTGAGGACGGTCCTGATTTTTTCAGATGCTGCACCAGCAGCTCATCGACATAGCCCATAAAATATATTTTCCCCAAACGCAGAAGTATCACTGTGTTGTCTGTTCCTTGAAAAGAAGAGATGAGGGTTGCTCCTTATTCCTGCTGGCCCCATGGCACAGAAAGGAGGCAAGAACCCAGATTCTGGGCAATCAGGGCTTGACTACACCTCAGCTGCTTTTTGGCTGTCACCTGGGTAGAGGCAGCCACTACTAACCAGGCAGCACACCGGTGGGGCACAAATGGCACTCGTTCTGCAAAGTGCCCTAAGAGAGGGCAAGCTCTCCGCACATGGTAGTTGTTCTAGTCCTAGTTCGTGGAAGTAAAACTTGTCTTTCCCTTATCAGGGCTGCAGGGACCCCAAGCATCCTGCTCTCCACGACTTTAAGTTTCCTACTCTGCTTTGCCACCCGCTGTCAGATAAAGACCTACACTTCCCTGCTTCAAGCCCGGACGCCCTATCCAACAGCCCCAGTCTTGTCCAAACACATGTTGGACAAAGCCAAATTAAGCATGCTGAAAAGCACCGTTAAGACGCTGCCTCTAAGAACACATTGCATCTACAAACCAGGGCTGCCCGAACCGCAGAGACCCACTGGGCTCTCGATTCAAAACATTTCACAATGTTTTAGGCAGCTAGTTCTAGGTCCAAAGCTGATTGCACTGAAACATCTATTTCTAAGAACTGACAACTATGCACAGCACTCGAGTCTTCAAGTCACTGGCACAAAATGACTCTGAACCAAGAATAAAATAATAACAAAAAGGTCAGAACAAATTACATTCTGAATGTGTACCTTAGTGGAAAAGAGGCAAGAACACCGCCACCATTTTATACATAGAAATACTCCTCCCAACCACAAAGAACACTTTTTTTTTTTCCTGAAGACTGTTCATTCTTTCATCATTGACTTTTCAAGTTCAAAGCTAGGGGGCAAGGGGACATAGAATTCCCTACAACCAAAAGAGAGAGGACTAGCTCAGAGCCACCAACCACCACTGACGGATTGGAGTTAGGGAACTTACTGAAGAAACTCCACTCCCACAAAAGAAGGAAATGAAGTTACTTTTCAAGATCAATTCCACTTGATAGTTTTACAAATAGGAAGTACACTGTTACCATGTTACTATGGATACTATGGCTAGATAGCTCCTCAAAGGGAATAACTAACAAATCATTGTAAAAACACTTGGCAAACATGAATTCTATGATGATAGAATCATGAAAGCCATCCCAATACCACTTGTCTGTGGTCAAACAGAATCTTCAAGAAACTGCACTTGAAAGTAAACATCTTTCTTGAATCAACTGTGTATTTCCCACTAGACTGCACAAGCCTCTTGAAGGACAAGGCTGTGGTCGGGTCCATCATGGCATCCCCAGGCCTGGCTCGGAGAAGAAGCTCTACAACCACCTACAGAAGTCATGTAATAAAAGGTGTCCCACATTGGGGAGGGTATGTGCTATGGTTAGTGCTGTGAAGTGTGTAAACCTGGCGATTCACAGACATGTACCCCTGGGGATAAAAATTTGTTTATGAAAAATAAAAATTAAAAAAAAAAAAAAAGGTGTCCCAGTTGGCCTTAAGGATATTCTAAATACTCCAGGTAAGTTACAAAGAATCCCGCAAATGTTGTTTTCAGAACGTCCTATCATACTGTATGAATACTTTGAAAGGACAAGCTTTGCAATTAATGATCCAAGATTGTCAATGTCCCCTAAAGGGACATAAGATGCAGGGGATGGGTCAAGTTCATGTTACTCAACCTCTTTCAACTATGTGTGACTCCAAGTCAACTGAATTTCATTCTGTTTGGAAAAGGTTGAGAAGTAACGGGCCTCAAGTACAAGTGGTCTCGATGATCCACGGCTTTAAGATGTTGACCCTCTGTGGGTCTTCGCTTACAGATTAGCCTCTACCAAATGAAAGGACGTCTTCCCTCACATGGCGTAGGGTAACGGGCATGCATATCTGAATGCTCATATTTCTAACTGGATCTGCACAGTGAACCCATGGGTCATGGGTTAGTATTCCCAACAGATCCCATTATCAGCTACATTAGCTCAACAAATGTTTCAGTAAACTGAAGCAGCTATGTAATCAGCTGTTACAGGATTTACACTCATGGGTTCGTTAATTAAATAATGTGTCAACATAACAAAATGGTTGCCTCTCGCTATCTCAGAGGAGCAAAATCGCCCCGGGGCTGAATGTTCCATCTTCTGAGAGTCTCCTGTAGATAGGCAGGGGATGGTACACCCAGCGTTTCATTAAAATTAGCTAGAGATTATGTAGTCCTGTTGCTTTTCTGCTCAAAACTGTGTCAAGAGGCAAAGCAACTAAAAGGAGGAAGCATATAGCATATACCCCAGTGATTTCGAATAATCGGGCTGGAAAGAAATCGTCACTAGGGATGGGCCAATGGCAAGTGTTATGCTCCTCATTCAGATACTAAAAAAACAAATCTAAACATCTTTTTCAAGAGCACCAAACACTGGTGATCACAAGGTTCACTCGAAAATTCAGCTGAAATAGAAACTCTTATCAGAACCTATTTGACCACGATCCTTTACCAGCAAGGCGAATCATAGTAGTCTTGCCAGCCGATATGAAAATTAACTTTCTTACCATATTGACAAATCCCCCCAACCACCCACCCCTGCCCCAAAATCCAGCAGGCAGGCCACTACCTGCTATTGCCGTAGATAAAAATCTTCAAGATGTTTTACTTGAAAATCTCAATGTGACACAATCCTAACAGAGCAGCACGAGGAGTAGCTGTTACTATGTAAACGGTCACATTACAAAACTAAAACCAAAGCCACGGAGATAAATACAAAACAAATTAGAATCCTTGGAGGAGGCGCCAATAACCTAATTTAAGAATCTATTTAAAAAAAAAAAAAAAGCAACAGAATAATAATTACTAAGAGCTGTTTCCCAAAATTACTCTCCTCTTAATATTTCTCAATTCTAAAATGTCATGAGAAATACGTTCACCATCTTCCAGTTCTGCCTTAAGAGAAAGCATTACCAAAGAACGCCACTGAAAAACAAAGGCATTCATACAAGGAAGTGAATATCCTAAAGATATAAGTATGTTCTCAAGAGTGACACTAAAAAAGCAGAAGTCATATTAAATTAAAAACATGAAAAAAAAGAACAGAAGTTCCTAATTTTAACTTACATATCACCCCCCAAAACTGCCGATGAGTTAAGATTTGTCGATTTTATATAGAGAGACTCTATATATTTAGGACTCCCTGCCCTTTATGAAGAGTAGAAAAGGTGAAAGAAAAAAAAAGGAATTAGGCATTGAATAGAACAGTCATAAAAATGCAGTTTTTTTTTAAATGAAATTCAGGTTGGGTTTGGGGGTTCTTGTTTTACATAGCTTCCGATTTGCCAGAAATTTCAAACAGCACTGATTTTCAGTGAGCTTCATTCTGATATGTTAGACTCTGGAATGGGAGTGTTAATTTCACAACCCTCCAAAAGGTCTGTACTCTTCCTTGATTTTCCCTGTTTGACATTCTTTATGAAAGAGCACTCCCTGCAAACCCAACAAGATGCATGGGGCTAACAAAAAGGGCAGGCAAGACAGAAATACCTAGCACGCATTCACTTACACAATTTGGCTTTTCACAAAAACTGACTCAAAGGGACTGATATTTTCTGTCTTAGGGCTCAGGGTCATGAATGGACTTGTAAGAATCATCTGGAGATCACTTAGAATTAAAATAAATATTTTTTTTCTTATGTCAAGATAACAATTTAAGCAATCTTGGGTGTATAGTGCTTGAAACACTAATGCTTTCAATGGAGAACAGCTTTGGTTTAGATTCTAATATTTTACAAAACTGCATGGTTTCCGATTCACCATGCAGAAGATGCCACCCTTTATCAACAATTCTACCAAGAGCTAGTTAGCACATTCACTGTACAACTCATGATGGTGTTAATTAGAAAAGAAGCTAAGGGGGGAAAATGCAACCCTACTCCTTTGATACACTGTTTGAAACTCTATTAATCTGATGAATGATCTTTTCTAGGCTGGTGCTAATGACATGAACCACTGAAGTCTTTAACTAGTTCCATCCATAATAAACCATGTGCGATATAAAATCACAACTTGGTAGGGCCCTCACCAAACCCCTCGACAATTCAATCGGGCCCTTCTCTGGTCTTTTAAACACAAATTCCTGTCTGGAATCAATCAACCAACGTGCGTTTAAAGTGAATCCCATTACAACCTTTTAATAAAGTACCACCAGGGGATCTGCAAGTTAAGGAAAGTCACTTAGCACCAAAAAGAAAACTGTGTGGGTCACTAGCCACTCATCACAGCCTGGGGGCACAAAAGAGGAAAGGAAAGGATAAGAAGCTGAATAGAACGGACCTCGGGAGAAGTAAGCACGGAAAACTGGACTTTAAGTACCTGGGACAAAAGGCAAGGAGCCTGCACCCCCCCCCCCCCCCCCCAGCCAAGGAACCCACGGTGAGCTGAGGAAAGGACGCAGTTGGCAAAAAGGGGCAGCAGGAACCAAAGAAGAAACGACCAGAATGCAGACCAGGGGAGCCAGAGGCACGGGACAGAAGGGGCCCATAAGGATGGAGCTGGAGGGGTGACAGAGAAGGGGCAAAAGCGACAGGGATGCGGCTGGAAGAGCAGGCAAGGGGCAGGAGGGAGCCATGGCAGAGCAGCACTGACGACCCTAGGGATGGGGCTGGACCCAGATACGGGGATGGGATAGGAAGGAGCGACAGGGATGGAGCTGGTCCAGCCAAGTCACAACCACATCCCGGCAGCCGGTTGCTGGGGCGCTCCTGCGCTCCCGGCGCTGCGCTGGGCACTCTGGGGCGCTCTCAGCTGGAGTCCCCCCAGCAGCCCTCTGAGGCCCATTTCAGAGACAGAAACGGCGAGGCCGGTTGGTGGGGAACGGCAGAGGCCGAGCGCCGGACCCTCCCGGACGCAGGGGGTCGCTGGCGGCCGCGGGGGGCGGCGGCGCGGGGGGCGGAGCGGGCCCCGGCGGCCGGTACCTGGGCTCCGGCAGCACGATCTTCTTGCTGGCGCGGGCGGCCGGGGTCGCCTTGCTCTTCTCCATCGCCATCAGGTAGCTGACATCGGCCAGCACGGCCTCGAGGTCCGCCATGTTGGCGAGCGGCGGCGGCGGCGGCGGCGGCGGCGGCTCCTCAGGACCCGGACGGGACGCGCTCCCGCCGCCGCCGCCCGCCGCGCCCCGACGTGGGGGGGCCGCCCCGGGGCAGCCCCCCCCGCGCGCTCCCGCCCGCGCGCCCCCGCGCCCCGCTTGGCCCCCCGCGCGAGCCAGAGACTCGCGCCCGCCGGGGTCGCCGCGCGCCGCCTCACCCCGCCCCCCCCGCGCGCGCCCGCCGCCCCGCGCACGCGCCGCCGCCCCCGCCCCTTCGGCCGGGGGTCGGCGGGGAGCGCGCGCCCGGAGGTCCGAGCCCCTTGGCGCGCGAGCGGAGCTGCCCTGCCGGCCACCCCTCGCCTCCTGACCGAGCGCCCGCGGGCACCGTCCCGCCCTCCCCTCGGGGTGGCCACGGGGGACTTCCTCTCCTCCTCCTCCTCCTCCTTCTCCTCCTCCTCCTTCTCCTCCTCCTCCCCACTTCCCGCCCCCAGCTCCCGGCGTGCTCACGCCCCCTCTCCCCCAGACCCCTGCCGGCCCGGGGGTGCGCTGGACCCGACGCCCAGCACCCAGGGGGGCAGCGGGGAGCCGTCCGCGCCGTGGACACGCTAGTTCTCAAACCGGACAGCGTCAATCAGCATTCCTGCGGGAGGCCTGGGGCGACCCCAGAAAAGCGCGTGCCCCACCTGTCCCCGCAGGGGATACCAAAGCTGTGGTTCCGGGCCACCTTGGAACAGCACCCAGCCGGCCGGCCCCCCAAGCCTTGTTCCTGACCCCCAACAGCCCCGCTGGACAGCCCGGAGAAACCCAAAACCTGGAGAAAGTTGTTCGTCTCCTGCCTAGCGGGGCGAAGTTGGGGGGGGGGCGGGGCGGGTTGAGAGCTCCCGCGGGAGCTGCCATTAGGGAGCCCCCTGATGGGGGGTCAGGGTGGTCATCGCTCCCTTGCACTCAGGTGAGAGGTTGGAGTTTGGGTGTTAAGGTGGTCTCTAAGAACCAGAATTAGAATTCGGGCTCTTGTGGTTTTACCATCAGTTCAAGAGACAATTGGAAGCACCCCTGTGTGCACAGGCCCGCACAGGCGACGGTGATTTAGGGAAGTGGAGAAGCGAGAGCCCAAACCCCAAGGCAGGAGGGAATTTCCAGCTTCCTGATCCTCAGTCTCGGTCTCCGTCTCCGTGTCTGGTCACCACCACCCGCCCCAGCCTGAGGTTTTCGTTTGCTTATTTTCCCCAGGAGGGGGTACACACAAGTCCAGTTCAGAACCCATGTGGGGTGCTGCTTGGAGTGGTTGTTCAGGAGCACCCAGGAAGTGCTAAGATAGCCTGAACTGAACTGAGAATTAATTTTTTTTAATCCCCCTGAATTCATGCCCGTTGGTCACATTGCGCCAGGAGCCTAGACTCGGTACTAACATTTGAGTGAAGTCCTGTCGATAGCTTACAGGGTTAACAGTTCACCAGAAACGGTTCAGGTCACATTTTAGGCAGTAAATGTAATGTCACAGCCAGAAGCAGCCTCATTTGGTCATCATGAGAACTGCTGCCCTCTTTTGTTGTCTCCCTCCCTCTATTACCGCATCACCCCCCCATCTGTTTCCCAGTTATGTCTGCCATCCTAATTGGCCAGTTTTACCAGATATTTCTCAAGATTCAAGGCATGATATTGGTAAAGTTGTCCAGAAAAGGATAAGAGAGACGTAAGGGGTAGGAATATGAGTCAAAGGAACTTGGTCAGGCAGCAGAAGCCAGCACAAACAAGATACATAATGAAACAAAGACTGGCATGAACCAGAGATCAAACTTAACATCTCCTACCCACTTTTTTTTTGGGGGGGGGGGCCTAAAAATGGGAACACAGAATGTCTTGTCAAAGGTCACCCCGGAGGGAGGGGGCAAGTTCCCAAAAAAGTATAACACATTTTTGTGACTTAATTAATATAATTTCTTTCAATATATATTTTGATCCCTTAAGCTTTCACATGATCGGAACCTGAAATAAATACGTACATCTTGTCTACTTTTCCATGGTCCTTCCAAGTACTGAGATTTTCAACCTTGCCTGTGGCTTCAGTTCAGAATTTTGGTGGCCCCGTACTTGTTTTGTTTGGGTGGGAGGGTTGGTGTGTGTGTGTGTGTGTGTGTGTGTGTGTGTGAGTTTTCAGCATGGTGTAGTAAACTTGGAATAAGAGACTCACCCAAATTCAAATCCCGGCTGGGCTCTGACATTTTACCTCTCTGTGCTTTATTTTCCTCATTAGTACCGTGGGTATGAAGACATAGATCCCAGGGTTGTTAAGAAGACCAAGGAGATGATACACACAAAAAGGCCACCTTGCCTGACATCCACAGTAAGTCCCCAACAAAGGTCACGGCCCTCATTCTGTTTATTTTGCTTCATTTTACCGTGACATGGGAGAGAAGATACTGAAACTAGTTATTCACAGTCAAGACATTTGGAGCAGGAAGACCCTTTACCAAAAATAACATCCCCCTAGGGCTTTTCTAGGAACCAAAATGGGCATAAATGATTAGCCTTTATAAACATGAGCAATTACTCTTCTCGGAGAAAGAACAGGGAGTCCAAAATCGGGTCCCCTAACTGAGGCCCCTTCACCACTGAAGGGAGCTGACTGGAGCACCCAGGGGTATTTTTCCTTGGTATTAAGAGTGTGCAAACCCAGGTTCCCTGGCTCCCTCCTTGGCTTCCTCTACCCCCTCCCCTCTTTCTTTCCCTACACTCTCTTAATGCTGAACAGCTTTTTGTGTTCACTGCCAACAAAAGGCGCTAATGACAGTGATGAAGTTGTCATTACTGACCTGCTAGATCCGTGTTGCTAAACACCATGGCTAGCCTGTAATCATTACTATGAACAGAGAAGACAAATAGCAATCCATTTGTCCTCAGCCAATCAGGCTCCTTTGCCAATAATGACAGTCCCACCCTCCTCTTCCCCCAGAAGATTCAAATGGCTTTGGGCTCCCGCTGTCTGTGATAATAGATAAAACTCTCCAAGGAAGGAATGAGGTTCACAGGGTTCTCTTTTCCCTTTTCTATGACTTCTAGGATTCTGGAATCTGTAGGGGAGATGGAGGCGTGGAACTTGATTCTCTCCAGTGTTAATTTCCATCACCACTTCAAAGGGAAAAGCTGTGGGAGGCCTGGGTGGCTCAGTGGGTTAAGCGGCTGCCTTCCGCTCAGGTCATGATCCCAGCATCTTGGGATCCTGGGATCGAGTCCCACATCGGGCTCTCTGCTCAGCAGGGAGCCTGCTTCCCCCTCTCTCTCTGCCTGCCCCTCTGCCTACTTGTGATCTCTCTCTGTCAAATAAATAAATAAAATCTTAAAAAAAAAAAAGTGGGGGGGTGGTAACTAGAGAACCAACTGGTCTTTTTTGTTTTAGATTCTGGGCTTTGCTGGGACTACCTACTCACAGTGAGAATCCCCAGTGGGGATGGGGGTGCACAGGTGAGCTGTGAGGGGTGTTCCAGGAAATTAATCAAGCACACATAAAAAAAAGTCAACTCTAAGACTCACATGAGATGATTTTGGGAGCCAGCGGAACATGCCTGACCTTAATTCATTAATAGCCCAATATTTAATTCAGTCACTGCTGAGAGAGACATGATTGTTTTGTAAACAATATGGTAAGTATACTTGCTACGGAAGAAGCACCACACCCGACTGGCATTGGACCAGGTTTCTTGCCAAACTTCTCACTCTGTAAAGTCTGCAGGAATTTCTAGCCACCATCCCTTTTCACCTGTAACCTTGATCACATCCCACCTGCATTTCCCGCTATTTTATCAGCAAAGCTCCACCAACTTTAAACAGAGCAACCCTATACTTGAAAAGATCTGTCGGAAAATATGACATCAAGCTTTGGTTTGCTTGGCTCTGAAATGATGTTCAATACAGAAATACCTAACTTTAAATACGCAGGTGGAAACTCATTTCTCTGCCAGGGCTCGGGGTCAGGGAGTGCCTCTCTAAAGAGAAGTGGAATTGGGGCGCCTGGGTGGCTCAGTGGGTTAAAGCCTCTGTCTTCGGCTCAGCGTCCTGGGATCAAGCCCGGAGTCCAGCTCTCTGCTCAGCAGGGAGCCTGCTTCCCTCCCTCTCTCCCTGCCTGCCTCTCTGCCTACATGTGATCTCTGTCAAATAAATAAATAAAATCTTTTAAAAATAAATAAATAAATAAATATCCCTTTCCTAGTATAGGGATTGAATGAGCTGGTCCCCAAGGTCCCATCCAATTCTAAAGTTCTCTGGATTTATTTAATCCTACAGTGAATCCCTTTGCAAGGTGAAGAATACCGGCGCCCCTCAATTACATAATATCTCGCGAGTTTTGGTTTTATGGTACCAGACAATACCCGGTGCGTTAATCCTTACTGTCGTCCCACCCCACAGGTGAGGCAAGCAATCAATCCATCAGCAGGTTTCCAGAAGCAAGCACAACTATATTTTTTCCACCAGCATCTGCACTTGGCACACTGGCCTTCCTCAATAAACAGGTATTGAATGAATGAATAAGAAATTGCAGATTGTTCGCCTCAAAGAGCCTTCCACCAGAGATCATCTGAAGGGAGAGAAAAATGCTATTGGAAACTCAAGTGTCTGCTAACAAAGGTGCATCCTGGTAAAGGAAGGGCCCTAACTCTCCTGGGTCCCCACTCAGTCCTGCTGCTGCTAATGGCCTAGAAGGGCTCTCGGGCAGCTAAGAGCCCAGATGTGCTTGGACTATACGAAGGCAGGTCTGGAGACTTCAGGCCTGGGCTGGGAGAAAGGTAAATGCCTTTGCCTGATAGCAAGATTTGGAGGAGGGAGTAGGGCAGAGAGAGTAATGAGATGGCCAGAGGCCAGGCACTCCATGGGATGGGTAGCCAGCAATGCGCCCAAGTTCCCCGGGCCAGGGAACATTCAGGAATAGGAAGTCCACTCTTCTGTCATCTGTGTTAAGTGTGCGATCACGCACAGTAATGTCATGCTTTTTCGGTGACCCTGACAACTTCATGGCTTGTATTTGTGGGTGCTTTGATGCTGGCTTTAGGGATGTGGGGAGTCAGGGCCTACCCTGGGCTCAACACCAGTGGTAAAGGAATCGCCATAAGACCAAGAGAATAAGAACTTAGCAAAGGCAGGAACACAGGACCAGCAATGATATTTGGAAAGTGGACTCCCCACATCCTCTGATACCCAGGGCAGTTCTTGGCTTTTCCGTAGAACCAGAAAGCCCATCTTGTCTCCCTCTCAAGCAGTGAGAAGGTGACCTCTGGATATGTAAGTCACAAAAGACCAGAATGTTACTTCATTGCCAAGTTCTTTCTGGCCCTTAACTTGATGGCCTTCCCTCTACAGTTCTGCCTGATGGTGCATGAGCCACTTAGCTGGGAAATTATACCAAGACCAACCCTGGAGAGACCACCATAGATCTTAGTCTGCTAAGAAAAATCCTACTGACCTCCCACGTCACGCCGTACAAACACAAATCATTTATGGTACATCGCGGTGAGCAAGGGGCTGCTGGAGACTGTGAATCTCTTCCCCACCTCTCAGCTTGCATCTCATTCCCATCCCAGCCAGTTCTGGGTCTTCTCTTCCTGGGGGAGGAAATAGCTCCCCAAACTGGTCTCATTGTGTTAGAGCTTATGGGCGTAGACTTCAAAACAGGGTGTAGACTCAGCAACAAAATCATGGTACCTGGACCAACCCTGGCATAACCCCGACCCAAGAGGACCCCCTCACCCCAGAAGCCACCAGAAAGGTGGTCTCATGCTCCTAAGGGGACCCCTAGGTCAGCACTCCCAGACACATAGGCTCTAAGATTGCTCCTGTGCGCATTCAGATTCAGAAGTCCGGGGCAGGGCCTGAGAGTCTGCATTTCTCACAAGTCCCGCCCTCCAGGGCCTCCGGGAAGCCCTACCCCAAACCTACTGAAGGGGAAATCTATGCTGCAACAAGAGAGCTAAGGGATTCCCATGGTTCAAATGTGAGAAGGTCACCGTGGAACCTTTGGTCCAACCACATGGGAGAAACCCAGATTAGGGAAGAGGCAGATCAGCTGAGCCCAGGCGGGCAGCCCTGAGATAGAGGAGGAGGAAGGAGAGAGGCATGTCTGAGAGGTCAGCAAGATGAGATTAGGCTGGGCCCGGGATCCACAGAGGGGAATTTAAGCTATCGTAGGGGTAGTGTGAAGCCAGTGGAAGGTTTCAAAAGACAGGAGTTAACCACATCAGAGAGGCTTCTGGAATAAGACTCTTCCGGCTGGAGATACCATGCAGGTGAATAAGAGGGGCCCTAACGTGGTATAGGCTAGCATCTGGGACACCTGCATGAAGATGACTCCAGTGGGCGGACCAGCACATCACACGTAGAGATGCTCTAGATGTGTGCCAAGATAGAAGGGAGTCCTCCAGGCTGATCTGTGGGTCTCCAAGGCAGTGGTTAGTACAAAGGGAAAGTCCTCCTTCCCTTCTCCTTGGAACATTCAGAACAAATATGTCTTATTCCTCATCCAGAAGAAGCCCACAGCTTGCTAATTGTTCATCTTGCTTCCAACCCGCCCTTCCTTCAATCCATCTGACACTCCCCTGCTCAAGAACCTTCAATAACTCCCTATGGCTTGCCAAATTATCTTCAAACTCCTCTGCCCACACTTTTATGCTCTACCTTCTATTTCTGCCCCATTCGTGCCACACTTGTTCATGTGTCCATTCATTCAACAAATATTTTACTAAGCACCATCCATGTGGCATCACTAAAAAGAAATCACTCATCTGCCGAGACAACAGAATCTCAGGAGGTAGATCGCCACACTGAAATGCTCTTTCAAGGAAGCCACTCTGGCTGTATAAAATAATAATAGCAGGTAACAATTATTAAGTGCTTACTGTGTGCCAACTATCACCTTGAACGCTTTGTGTGACTATCTCATTAAGTCTTCCCCAAACGCCCATGATGAAGATGGTTGGCCTCATTTCAAACATAAGAAAGATGTCAAGGGACGCCTGGGTGGCTCAGTTGGTTAAGCGGCTGCCTTCGGCTCGGGTCATGATCTCGGCGTCCTGGGATCGAGTCCCACATCAGGCTCCTTGCTCCGCGGGGAGCCCGCTTCTCCCTCTGCCTCTGCCTGCCTGTGCTTGCTCTCTCGCGCGCTCTCTCTCTCTCTCTCTGACAAATAAATAAAATCTTAAAAAAAAAAAAAAGAAAGATGTCAAGTCATTGGCAAAGCAAGTACAATGATTAAATTAATAGGACTTGAACCCAGGTGATCTGAGCCCAGGGCTGGCTCCCCTGACTCCTGTCGTCCTTGAACTCTAAGTGATGGGGCTGCTTGGTCAAATAAGATAACATAGTACATGTTCAAGGGTGTGCTAAGCTGTAAAATCCCATGAAAAATATTCTTTCCAACTCAGTTCTTGCTACTCCAAGTCCACTCCCCAAGCCTGGGTCACACTGGCCAACCCAATTCTAACTGGGTTTTTTTCCTCCTGGTTCCTTTGCCTAGAATGCTCTCCTTCATCCACCTTAGTGTGAATTTGCTGGAAGGTCAACTCTCCCAGAAATGTCTGAATTTTAAACCATATCCTTGATCATAAAATCGAGGACTTTGCCTCTCATTTGCATGGCACTCAGCAGAATTTTCTGTGTGCATATGTGTGACTGTTCGTGTCCATGTGATGTGTTAGGGACAGCAGGTGTTTCAAAACCAAAAACCACCCAGCTGACCTCATTGGCCTAGAGCCATTTCGGGGTTACGGCAGAGTTGACAGTAAAGAGGATGGACGTACGTTGATGTAAATCTCAGTTTGAATCTCACTTCTGTCATTACCCATATGATCTTAGCCCAAGCAACTTCCCCTCTGTGAATCTCAGCTTCTCCTCTGTAACTGCGGGTGATAAGCTATGGTAGAAATTCTTGTGGGGATTCAATGAGATGAGAAGGCACCCAGGTAGGGCTCCACAGGACCCGAATGAGTGAAGTCCACATCAGTGGGGTCAGGCCTGATCACCTCTGTGCCTAGACTTGCTGATACCCACAAACACTCCTGGGGTCCCCGCTGCCCAAAGTTGTTTCCGGGAAGAGCCAAGAGTGGAATCTGGCAGACCACAAAAAGTCCTGGAATTCTGGCCACACTCAAGTCTAGAATGCTCTCCTTCAGAGAATCACACTCTCCGAGCCAATGCTGAAGCATTTAAGACTTAATTGGGGATTGGAACGGCTCCAGCCCTGAAGCTCTCCTTCCTGCCAATGTCACCCCCTGCCGCGCCAGCCTTCCGACCTTCATGGAGTCTGTTGGCGTCACCAAACCTGACCCCTCTGAGAGCCAACATCAGTCTCCTGGAGGGACTCCTAATCCAGCTGCCAGGAACCCCAAAGCTAAACTGATCATTACTGAAGATGAGTCCCTCCAAGGAGCCAAGTCAGGTCACAGATTTTAAAAATTATATGCCCCCCCCATTCATTCATAGATTCCTCCACTTAGATCAGTTGTTTATTTAGCAAGTATTTCTTGGGGCCTACTGTGTGCAAGGCGCTGGAATGGCAGTGGGAGCCGGAAGGACACCCCTTACCTTCACAGAATAGCATTCTAACACCGGTACTCCATAGGCAGTGAACTGACCACTTAATTAAAATCGTACGATGTGGGTGAGGGGAAAAAAAGATCGTGCGATGCGCTGGAAGGATATAGATGTCTGACAAGTGGGTGTGGATCCAGGAGGGCCTCTCAGAGGTGGTGGCATTCTAGCTAAGAACTGAAGATAAATGGAAAGAGGAGGGGAGAAAGCTTCCCAGCAGAAGGTGCAGCTTGGGCAAAATCCCTGAGTAGAAGGAGCATGTATGGAGAGAGCAGGGGGATGAGGTATGAGGTGAAGCCTGAGAGAGCCTGAGACGGGGCAGAAGTCCCACCCTGCAGGGCCATGGAACCCACACCAAAGAGCTGGGTCTGTGTCCTGAGAGCAGTGGAGAGCCACAGAAGGCATTAAGCAGAGATGTGACCTGATCTGATTGGCCTTGTGAAGGAGAGCGGTGGCAGCTCTCTGGATAATGACCTTCCCCTCCCTTTCACATAGTCCAGAAAAAGGCCTGGGTGGGGGCGCGGGGTGGAGAGGGAGAGGCTGAATTTTTCTGGAGGACTTTCCTTATAAACAGCTTTAAATAGGAATGAGAGGAAGCAAACAAATGATAGCTCTGTCCATCCAGGCCTTAATTTTTCTAAACAAACAAGAATGATGAACAACATCGGGGCAAAGTGTTTCCACCCTCGAGGCCTTGAAAAGAAATAAAATTTCTGTTTTGCCTCCTCCTCGGAAGCAACAGGGACCAGTGGGCGCCATGGAAATAGACACCACATGCAAATGGTAACTTTGTGGGGCTAATCATCCGGGGGTAGGGAGGTGAGATCTGGGGTCACGGGCAAGATATGGGTGTTGGGGCTCATGTGACAACATCTGACCTCTCCCCTATGCTCCCCTGTCTTTGTTGCTCCATCAGTCCAGCTCCCATCCATATGGACACCCAGCACATATTAGGAAACTCCCACAGCTGAACCCTTGCTCCAGAAATGTTGCTACTACGAAAAGGCCCCTCGGGAGTCTTTATGACCACTCCAATCACTCTTAGAACCCAACAAATGTGAAAGAGAGAAAGTGATTTCCCAAGACTGTGGGATCACAGTCCAGACATCATGGGATGTTTGGCTCTAGAAGCCTTCATCTGCTGGTAACGAGGTGCAGGACTTCGGCACCTCCCTAGGGAGTCTCCCCCCACCTAGAGTTGCTGTGGTTATCTATTACCAGGACTCAAACTGGGCAAGAGCTGTTGGCTATTTGTATCGGTTATTTCACTCATGTCTCCACACAGCAAGGCTTTCTGTGTCTCCACACAGCAAGGCTTTCGCGTTGGTGAGTGCTGGGTGGTGAGTTCACGTGACCATGGTTGGTGAGTTCACGTGACCATGAACTTCACAGCTGAGAGCAACATGCATTTTGCAGCTCAAGGATCTTGTGGGTCAGGGGTCTGGGTAGGGATGAGCAGGGTCCTGTGTTTGGGGTCTCAGAGGTCTGCAATCAAGTGTCCCCTGGGTCTGCAGTCTCATCAGAGCCTTGACTGGAGAGGGATCTGTCTCCAAGTTTATAGAGGTGCTGCCAACATGTGGCTCCTGGTGGTCTGTCAGGTTTAGGGCCTTGCTTCTTGCTGACCACTGGTCAGAGGTGGCTCCTAGAAGCTATGCCCAGCTCCTTGGGACTTGGCCTCCCCAGTGCGGCCACTGACTTCATGGATCTCATGCATCTCAAGATGGGCATTATAATTTTACAGTCTCCTTTCCCTTGCATGGTATACTAGTTAAAAGCCAACTACAGGTCTGCCCCACACTCTGGGGCAGGGCACTGCCCAAGGGGTGTGAACACCAAGAGGTGTGAACACCAAGAGGTGGGATGACAGGAACAACCTAGAACCTGTCCATTGCATGACCACTTTTTCCTCGGTTCAGGAGCACGAAATCCTTGGTCACTGGTTCAAGCAATTTGCTATTTATTATGGGAAAAAAGTCTATGGTTTGGCTAAAATTTATACTATGAGTAATGGAAAAGAACTAGTTCTAGCAAAATAGGACACAGGGGAGTCAAGAATTGAGTGAGGGTACGTGCCGAGACTCAGAGGTGATGCTTAATGGAATAACACCATCACACATGGAGATGAGGTCCACAGGACTGTGTCCCTAAGCACTCATCTGGTTGGTGACAGGATGAGTACTAGCCATTGTTCAGCCCAGGGACCCAGGAGCCAGCGTGTTATATGTACAGCTTGGGTCTCAACTTTCCTACACTCTGGTTGAGGGAACTTAGGCAAATGCTCTGACCTCCCAAGGCTCCGGGTTCTTTATTCAGAAAGTGGGAACAGTAACAGGAGTGTCATGCAGATTGGAGATAACCCACATAACATACAACGATGCACAGAACAGTGTTTTATGTTAGAATGGCTAAAATTAACAAGTGCAAACAAAACCAAATGTTGACAAGGATACCGAGCAGATGGAGCTTTTGTATACTGCTGGTATGAGTGTGAAATGGTTTGACCATTTTGGAAAATTGGCAGTAGCCACTAAAGTTAAATATACGTTTACCATATGACCAAGGACTTTTACTCCATGTATGGAGTAAAATAAGTAGATTTCTGTGGGACAGAAATCTACATATTTAGATTTGTAGATTTCCTACAGAAATAAGAGCTTCGATGGATATTTAAAAAAAAATCTGTATGCAGATATTCACAGCAGCTTTTCTCATAGCCTAAACAGAAGCAGTCCAGATATCCATCAACTATGGAATGGATAAATTGTAGCATGCTCATACAACGGAATACTACACAGCCCTGAGAAAGCCCAAGCCAATGGTGCATGCAACCCCATGTGTAAATCAAAGGTAATGCTGAATTAAAGGAGTCAGACACAAAGAGTAACTATGTTATGAAACCTTTTATATGCAACTGAAAAAAACAAACAAAGCTAAGAGCTCGCTGGTATCTGTCTGAATAGAGGTCACCTTGGGTAGGGGCTGGCTAGAGGGGGAGGAGGGAGCCTCCTGGGGCAACTAATGTTTTACATCATGATCTATTTATGTACTTGATCTAAGTAAATAAAAATAAAGTACTTGGTGTTGACACTCAGTTCCAATCCCCAACCCTTCTTGGCTTAGAAGGCAGCGGCTTCAGGAGAGAGGGCATCTGTCTTGTCCAAGCCCAAGGTTCTCCCACTCGCTGATATTGACCAGGGAAGCAACATGTGTGCACAAAATCATGTGATTTACTATCTACTTGAACTTGATCAGAAGCAGATGAAACCCTCCTGGAGTTCTCAAATGCAAAACAAACCAAAAACCGCTTTCTCTAATGTGTCTCGAAAGACACTTCATGGAGCGTCTTGCCCACAGAGTCCCACCTGTGACCCTAAGAGGTCTGCATATCTGCCTTCTCTCATTATCTCATGACAGTAACACTGGGGACGTTTTCTGTCCTGAGTCCCCATATTTAGCAGCCCTTCCGAGTGAAACCCTTACTGGGGGTTTTCTTCTAAGGGTGTGCAAACCACATCATGCTCTTGGGACCACAACAAGGTCAGTGGCAGATGTTTCCCCTCCCACATCTAGCAGGTGTTAAAATAACTCCATTTCCATTACTTGTCTCCGGAAGGGAGCTTTTGACAGAGGGCTGCTTCCCCTCGCTTATATCTAGCTACTTGTTTCTACCTTATTATTAGACCTCTTTTTTCCCCTTTGACTCTCCATCACTTAGTTCAACGTAAGCCCTCAGTAAATGCAGCAGTGATCACTGCTTGGCAACAAGAGCAGCGTGGTCACTGAGAAGTCAGCCCCACTGTGGAGCAGAAATAACCTAGGCAGGCCGGGGGCCACCTCTCTGAACTTGCCCTCCAAACCCTCTCCCTCTGACACACTTGACCCCAATTCAAGGCATAAGGAGCTACTTTGATGATTAATTCTGCTTCCGAGATTCCTTGATTGCAAGAAGAGGTGCCCTAGAGCAGTGATCTTTTAAGCTGTGACTCAAGGCTGGTTGGTGGTAGGTCATGCAATACATTTAGACAGAGGCAAGTCACATCTTAAAACGAAGTAAGATTAAAAAAAGAAGAAGAAGAAGTAGGATAGAATGAAATAAAAAATCATCAGAGAGTGAGTCACAGTGTAAGTTTTGAGCATTGTTTTATGAAACGCTTGTTTCAGAGGTGCATGTGTATGCCGGTGTGTGTGTGTGTGTGTGTGTGTGTGTGTGTGTGTGTGTATACTATCCCACTTCGTAAAATGCACTTCTTACAATGGGCCAGGATCAAAGTCTTTGAAAGCCCCTGAGCCAGATCATGTATGCCCGAGCATTCTGGTCACTGCAAATATAAATTCATAATTCACTGACTTCACTCAAGTAAACTGTAAAATTGAGTCCTTAAACAAAGGCCAGTCCCTCCTCTGTGGTTGCTCCCCTCAAGGTACAACCACTCCATCAGAACCACCCAACAGCAGCCTGAAAAATCTCTTCCAGGCTGCCTGATTTCATGTCGAAATGGAAATTGCAGCCACAGTGATCAATGCAAATTGTTTTAGGGGAAGACACTCTGACTTCTTGGGTGGATAAAATGCACTTCGGAGAAGAGGATTTGAGAGCATGGCCTTTTAAGAGACAGCTCAGTCAGAAAAGGCTCCTTCATAAAGCCAAAATGATAAGGCTGTGAGATTAAGGGCCAGACACTTAACTTCTTTGGGCTTCCGCTTGTCTGATGATAAAACAAGGAGTAAGTGGGGCTGGAAAGGAGCCGGGAGACGAAACACTTCCTTTTCCCCCTTTCAGATTTCTGTGTTGCCTCATTTCCAGTAAGAAGGTGCTGCTTTTTCAACTTGGAAGTACAGGGTTTAAAGTTAACATAAAAGGAGACAGTTGAGTTGGGTTGTGGTTTCTCAAGGTTGGAAACTCATGTCCCCTTTTAATAAAAATGGAAATTATGTGTGCTTGGGCCACCTTTGCAGGCTTCGCTCTTCCCCATGCCAACTTTGGAACCAGACTGAGGATGTCTTTAAGGAGGAAGGGAGGGAGGGAGGATGGGAAAGAAAGAAGCAAAGCTAACTTGAGCCTGATGTCAAGGGGCATGAACTTTCCTGAAGATTTGGAAGAAATGTGGAAGGAGGGTGTTACATCAGACATCACAGAGCAAAACTGCCCAAATATCCTTCTGGAGCCTCTCTGCTCATTCTCCTAATTCCTTGAGTTCTGGGAGGGTGTTTATCTTATTCCCCACCCCAACCCTCTCTGCTGGATTTTTTCTGTGTCCCAGACTGCTGGGACCCAGAGGTACCCAGAAAGCCCAGTTTCTCCTTGCTCTCCCTTGAACCATCTCCACCTCTCCCTGGCCCTGCTGGCCAACAGAGACATCAAGCCCACCACTAGACCCTAGACCTCAAGACCACCTCTAGAATGTGGGGCATTCACAGAGGGTGGCCGCCATGGACTTGCATGACTTCCCATAGACTCCTACATCAACCCCTTTCACGGACTTCTCGTGTCATCCGGACACACATTGTTGCCAGATTCCCCTGCAAGCCCTGGTCCTTTACTCGTGCCAGTGCTTGTAATGAAGCTTAGTAACCAATGTTTACTGAATTCTCTCCATCCACAGCTCCCCTTCATGGGCCTTTCTTTCCCAGCATCTTCTGCACACACGGGTGTTCTGATTCCCATAATATAATCCGTATCCACAAGGCCATGTGTTTCCGTTTCCATAACTGGCCCTTCAGTGATGTACCCAGGTTCTGGCCCCCGCCTCAAAGACAGCAGGTGCAAGATGAAGCTGGAGATGTCAATAAAGAACCAGACCCTACAGGACCTTGAAGCTTGGGTAAGGAGCCTGGGCTGAATTCTGAGAACTAGGAAGCCACTGACTGTGTTATGCAAGCACTTGGTATGACTATGTTTCTGTTTTTAAAATGAAGAGCTGTACAGAGGATAGCTTAGTGGGGAGTCAGAGAGGCTACAGGGAGCCCAGGGAAAGGGCCATCACACACATCCCTGAGTATTTATTTTTATCAACATAGCTGGAGCATCCGATCAATGAAAGTTAAACTTTAATCACGGCATGAAAGGTAATAAATCACTCGTTGAACCAATATTTACTATTTCTGGGCCATGGGTCCTCGATGAAATGTGGATGGTCACTTCTTTTTCCATCCAGGATCCAGAATGCCCTGAAATAGTGACAATAGGGATCAGGTCGACAAGATGAACGGGAAGCTGGCTAAGTGGCACTGAGAACCCCGGGTGACAACAGCTATGGGGTAGCACCAGCAGCCAAATTTGCAGGGGCTGGTTCATCAGCAATGGTTGGAAAATGTTCCAACTACTGCTGTATCCGCTCTGTTCTGCCCCAATGTCCAGAGCAGTTTTCTGAGATCACAACTCAAGGCAACGTTACCTTTCTGAAAATTAAGCCCAAAAAGATGCACCTCCATCTTTCCTTCTCTGCTAGGAAAAGAAAGAAAAATGAGAGATGAGAAAAAGAAAAATGGGTTTGGATCGTATAATCTGGTTCTCAGTTAAAAACAACAAGATACAGCTGCCTTCAGCATCCGTCTTGTGCATTTCTGCTTTGGGGCTTGTGTTCAGTGAGAGCAGTTTGATTGTGGGGGAGTCCCCCAAGCCTGGAGGGGCATATGGATCTGAGGTAGCAGCAGTGAGAGGAGGAGGGGGAAGTTACCCTTCAGCCTAAAGAAACTCATTCTCAGTTCTTCTGACATTTGGGGGACTATCCCTTTTTTCGTGTCACAACAGACAAGTGGAAGGAACGGATAATGTTGAACTCTAATGGTCTGGAGTGCCCTTTTGTTCCCCCCAAATGGATCCTCCCAGATTATAACTGGGAGGGGAAGCTCCCAAGGGTCATGAAAATACAGAGAACACAGACCCTGAAATATCGGGCAGAAATTAAGTAACACGTGCACCAAAGCTTCTAATTAGCTCTTCCATTATTTTCTGGATGAAGATGCTTCTCTTCTTTTGTCTCTGTCTGTCTATTTCTCTCCCCTCTCTCTCCTTCCCACCACATCACTCCCCTGTAGAAATACTCTATGAATACACCAGATAGCATCCCCAAGCAACAGTCTGGTCCTGTTCCTTGTCACTCTGCCCTCGGCCCTGGAAATTCCCAGCTAAATCCCCTATCCAATGACCACATCATGAGTCCCTTCCATTCCCCACCCCTTTCCAAAGGACACTGCTGTCTCCGTTTGGCATCTCGGGCTTTCCCTTTTTTTTTTTTTTTTTAACACAGTGCCAGCCTGTGTCAGGCACTGTTCCAGGTGCTGGAGACACAGGGACAGCAGAATGGGCAAGGACTCTGCCCTTGAAGAACTCTTATTTTAACAGGAGACAGAGATAGCAGGTGAATAAATATACCAGGCACCATTAGGTGGTAAAAAGTGCTGTGGAGGAATTAAAAAGTGACTGGTGGAGTGCTAAAGAGGGAGATCTCTCTAATTGGGGGATCAGGGAAGGTCTCTCTGTGGAGGAATTGAGGCCTGGGTAGGTGCCAGAAGGAGGAGAAGCCAGGAGAAGAGCACTCCAGACGAAGAGAATAGCAAGTGCAAAGATCCTGGGTCAGGAATGAGCTCTGAGAATTTAATGTTCGGTCAGCTGGGGGGGATAGGTGGGAGTCCAGCTAATAAGATCTGAGAGGTGGATAGGAACCAGGTGGCATAGGGTCCTCTAGAACCTGTTAGAAATAACGGAAAGCCACGGAAGGATTTTGGCCATGTGTAGGAAGGTCTGTATTTCTTTTATGGAATATTCACCATCTTTTTGCCCAAAGCCTCCTCATAATTAGGCTCTTTGGTTGTCAAGATAAACAAATACTTCTGTGTATAGATTACTAAGTGCTAGGAATTCATACTGGGCCTCATAAACTCTACATTTTAGAACTAGAAGTAGTCTCTGAAAATCATCTATTTTAATGTCATTTATTACTTCATATTTTCTGATTAAAATTTTCATTTTTTATTTTATTTTGGATATAATAAACAATAACAAAAAATTTATTTGATTGTAAAAGTAATAATGTTGATTCCGTTGAGGATAGTTTGGGTATGAATAATGAAAACTCAACTCGTTGGCTTAAAACCATACGAACTATTTATTAACCACTTTTTGACTGAAAAGTCCAATAGTATGTGAGGTTCAGGCAAGGCTTGATCTAGCTGCTTGACAATAATGTCAAGGACCTGCTCTTTTCATTTGTTCTGTTTGCTCTACAATCCATAGTGTAAGTCTCCTCCTAAGGTTGGCTTTCTTTATAATTGCATCTCCCATGGCTATGATCTTACTTGTTACTGTCTAATGAGAGAGAGCCACATCTATTTTAACTTGCCCAGCTAAGATCCTGAGATTAAATTTGGACCTGCTTGGAGAATGTGTCCATGCCTGAGCCAATCACTGAAGCTAGAGGGATGCAAGGACCTCATTAGCTTAGCCCAGGTCATATGCTCTACCCTGAGACTGGGGTGGGGAGTGGGGGAACTGGAGTTAACTTTTGCAGAAGCACATCAACTAAGATTAGAAAGGAGATGATTCTCTCCCCAGCAAAAATCAGAGTCATATTGTCAAAGCTAGGAATTGTTGGGGGGTGGCTGAATTAGACCTTCAGATAGCTTGTCAAAAATGAACCTTCACATGCATAAATCTTATAGAACCTCCTGTTTACTGAATTAACTCAAAGGAAACATCTTCAACTGATATTAAGGGAGCCATCAGGAAGGGGAATTTTATTAATTCCTATATGCTAATAGCTATAACAAATATTCCCAAATCTCAGGGACCTAAAACAAGGTCACTTGTCAAAGTGGTCCAGACTAATGTGGGTTGGAAGTTACTCTGCTCCACATAGTCATTCAAGGACCCAGGTTTCTTGCGTCTGAAAGCTCCTCCAAGCCCAACGGCCTTTATTGTATTTTCTACATCCAATGGGCAGATGAGGAACGAGCACACAGAGAAGTCACATCCACCCTTAACTGGGTTGGCCCAGAGGTACGGCGTTACATTTTGGGTCTCATTCCATTAGCTGGAAGTAGTCCCATGGTCTCATTTGCACCCAGGGGAGCTGGGAAACGCCGTGTAGCAGGCACTCAGGGTAGAGGCACATGGATATTGGTGAGCACAGGCACCTTTCCAACAGCATGGCATTGACCACAGCTTCTAGAATCTCTGTACTTCACTCGTGTGCACCTTGTGGGAAATTCGGAGACCCCACAAACACCTGATCTGAGATTTTTATAACTGATCCACGACAGGAAGTGCACAGTGAGATGGGGTAGATGATTGTTCAAGAAACAGTCGCTCCCTCTCCCTTCCCTGTGGAGGGGGTGGAGCCTATTTCTCCGCCCCTCTCTGGTGAGTTACACCACGTGACTTCGCTTGGCCAATGGAATGAGGCAGGGGTGACTGAACGCTAATTCTGAGTCTAGACCTCAAGGGACCTCCCTACATCTATTCTCAAATAAAAAGCTTATTTTAAAAAAGAATATAGTCAGGGGCATCCCTGGAGGATAAAGGAGGAAGTTTAAACATAGATTGTAGTCACATGCCTCACTTTGTGTGACCCTGTAAAAGTCAGCTAACTCTCCAGAATTTCAACTTCCTTCCACAAAATGTGAGCGCCGTGGTTTCTTTCTCCCAGGGCGGTGAAAAGATGCAAAGGAGACCCCCAGACACAAGCCAGAGGGCATGGAGCAAACAGGCAATTATGGCTATGGTCAGCATTGTTATTTCTTTTTCAGTAGGAAAAATACATGAGAAAAATCCCACCTTCCTGACCAAGAATAAAGAATGGAATAATTGCCCCCCATAGGTTGTGCATGCTGAGAACACAAAACCGTTTGGGTAATGGTTGAGATAAAGGTATGGATGTGTGAGTTACCGGAGAGCCGTAGACGGTTCCTGACTCTTCCTTCCCTCCCAGCTTAGCCAGACCGTCAGTGTAGACAGAGTGGACTCCCCACCCCACTGACTTGAGGTGAGACCCCATGCCTTGCTTTGGCCAATGCCTATAAGCAGAGACCTTGCATACACTTGTGTTCTGTGACTTGTCTTCTCTCCAGGTAGCCACTGACACTTCGTCCTGGTCCCAACGTGACAGACACGTGGAACTGCCCTGAATCCAATGCCCAGATCCAGGGGAGAGAGAGAAATAAGTGTAATCTGGGGCAGACCACTGAATTTTGGGAGTTGCTAAGCAGCATGATCACAGCAGTAGCTGATTACAAGTGGGTTGTTACAGAAACACTTGGGTACCATCCACATTTCTAGGTTTTGTGTTATGTTGACTCCATGGAGAGGAAATTATCCTTGGTGAAAAAGCAAGTGGAGCCCCTCCGAAGTCAGGCCACCAGAGTGGAAGAGGAGCTGATCTCCCATGCAAAATTTGTGTCTTGGGTTGCTTGAGAATTTTTCTATCACAGTCTTTACTTGGAATGCCTCCATTTCTCGTTGATTATTTTTTCTTTATGGTTACTCATGGAATAGTCATTATGTGTTAAAGAGAGCAGACACTTCGTGAAAACAATCCCTAGATCATACAGTACTCCTGCAAAGTTAGCATCATTGTCCCCGATTTACAGAGAAAGAGATGAGGTCCCAGAGGGCTTCACTGAGACACACAGCTGCTAAGTAGAAGCCCTCAGGCTCAAGCATGTCTTGGATTTCCACAGTCCTCCTTTTTAATTTATTACAACTATTATAAAAGTAAACATGCATTTAAGAAGTAGATGCTGGAATTATGGGCTGGGGTCAGAAATGAATCGCTGAGCTTGAGTCTGGAGACCCTGAAAGCTTAGTGAGGGAGAGAATTTTAGATAATAAGAATTCACGTGATCAAGTCACCACCTGATTCAACAGTGACTGTCTGTGAACCACCTGTTCCATGCCAGGACTCTCAGGTGCTGGAGATGCAAAACAACACCTGTCTGAGTTTTGTTCTGAGGATGATGGAGATCCACAGAAAATATTTAAGCTATGAGATCAGTAAGAAGGCTACTGCAGGAGTTCAGGAAAAGTAAGATAGTGACCTGGATTGGGGGAAGGTGATTCAGAGGGTATTTAGGAAGTAAAATCCATATGGCTGGGTCATGAGAGATTGCAGAGGACCAAGAAAAACAAAATGATAAAGGTGACCCCCAGATTTCTGATTTGGGCAATTAGGTGACATGTGAAAAAGTTCACCCTTGATGAGGGCACTGAGGGAGAAATCGACTTTTCTGTTTCTTTGAGAGGAAGATGATGAACTCAGTTTTAGATAGGTTGATTTACAGGTAGATGCCCATGAGAAATTCAAGAAAGGAGGGGTGCCTGGGTGGCTCAGTCAGTTAGGCATCTGATTCTTGATTTCTGTTCAGGTCATGATCTCATAAGTTGGGGTATCAAGCCCTGCATGGGACTCCGTGCTCAGTGGGGAGTCTGCTTCTCTCCTTCTCCTTTTCCCTCTGCCCCTCCTCTCTCTCTCAAATAAGTAAATAATCTTAAAAAAAAAAGAAAGAAAGAAATTCAAGAAAGGATTCTAGAAGCAACTGGACACGTGGGACTAAAGTGCGAATCTCTGTTTATTTCTGTTTTGATAAAATGGTCCCCATTCTAATTGGGTAAATATCCAGGTCCTGATTTCTTAGGGAAAGTTCACCCTTGATGAGTTTGAAATAGCCATGCTGCTTTGGTTTCTGAAATTCAAAGAGGAATTTTGATACATCTGTCCTAAGATACATCACTAAATGAGAACCATCATGTTAGTGTTTCTTTTCCCTAAGCATTTTGTTATGGAAAATTTCACGTATGTACCAAAGCAAATAATAATAATAATAATAAT